>CM076578.1:1170284801-1170418414 GCA_034641835.2 Pinus albicaulis
GTAGATAAAGCAATAGAATTTTGCTTCTTGCTGAACCAAGATACTAACCGGGGTCCCATATAGAATGCACCACCACTAGTGCTTTTCCGATCATCAACACTTCCAGCCCAATCTGCATCAGTGTAAGCATGAAGAGTAAGATCAGCATTCTTTGGATACCATAGACCAAGGTCTTGAGTTCCTTGTAGATACTTGAAAATTATTTTAACAGCCTGAAGGTGAGACTCTTTTGGATTAGCTTGGAATCGTCCAACAATCCCAACTGCATGCATAATGTCTGGTCTAGTCCCAGTGAGATAAAGTAGACTTCCTATCATTGATCTGTATTCTGGTTGATTCACCGTGGGAGAATCATCATGAGAACTCAGATTGCATCCGGTTATCATTGGTGTACTTACAGGTTTGCATTCTTCCATGCCATACTTCTTCAGAATTTGCTTAAGATATTTTTCTTGTGATAGGAATATACCATCTGCAGTTTGATGCACTTGCAAGCCAAGAAAGAATGTTAGTTCCCCTAGTAAGGACATTTCAAATTCTTGCTGCATGACAAAAGCAAATTTTTGACTCATAGATTCTTCGTTACTCCCAAAAATGATATCATCAACATATACAACCACAATCAATAGTTTATCATTTTCAATTTTTGTGTATAAGTTGCTATCAACAGACCCCTTTGAAAATCCTTGTTGATGAAGATATTTGTCAAGACGAAAATACCATGCCCTTGGAGCTTGTTTGAGACCATATAGAGCCTTTTTAAGTCTACACACAAGATTTTCATCATTTCCCAAAATGAATCCTTCCGGTTGTTCTATATATACTTCTTCTTCTAGATCACCATTAAGAAAAGCAGATTTAACATCCATTTGATAAAGTTTGATTTGTTGATGACTTGAAAAAGCAAGAAACATTCTTATGGCTTCAAGTCTAGCTACAGGAGCAAAAGTTTCTTCAAAGTCTATACCTTCTTGTTGAGTATACCCTTTGCAAACCAGTCTAGCTTTGTTTCTTACAACATCCCCATTCTCATTTAACTTGATCTTGAAAATCCATTTAGTTCCAATGACATTTTTATCATGTGGTATTGGTACCAATTCCCAAGTGTCATTCTTTTCAATTTGATCAAGCTCTTCATTCATGGCTTGCTTCCAACATTCATCTTTGCTAGCTTGATTGACATTGTGTGTTTCAATTGTGGATAGAAGTTCCAGATGACTAGAAGATCCCACAAGAGTTCTCCTTGTTCGTACACCTGATTCCTTGTCTCCCAAAATTTGAGATTCAGGATGATTCTTTTGAACATATTTGGATGGAGCTTTTTCAGATAGATCATTTTCAGGTTCTTCATTGGATCCACTGTCTATATCATTTCTATTTGATGTAGAAGGACATAAGTCATCATCATCTTCTTTTGTTGTTTGTTTTTCTTCTTTAGGAGCTGCAGGAGACTCATCAATAACAACATCAATACATTCAACAATCTTTCGAAGCCTTTTATTGTAACATTTGTATGCTTTGCTTGTAGATGAGTAACCAAGAAATATCCCTTCATCCGATCTAGGTTCAAACTTGCCAAGCTTTTCATCATTATTTTTGATAAAGCATTTACTTCCAAAAACTCTAAAATGCTTCACAGAGGGAGAATTACCATACCATAGTTCATATGGAGTTTTGTCACTATTTACCCGAACATGTGCCTTGTTGAGAATGTTTGCTGCTGTATGTGCTGCTTCTCCCCAGAAAATGTCAGGTGTTCCAAAATCATCAAGCATAGCTCTAGCCATTTGTTGAATTGTTCTATTCATTCTTTCTGCTACGCCATTTTGTTGTGGAGTGCTAGCTACAGAGAACTGTCTTTTTATGCCATGTTGTTCACAAAATTCAAGGAATTCATTTGATGTATATTCTCCTCCTCGATCAGATCTAAGACACTTGATTTTTAGATCCAATTCATTTTCAACCAATGCTTTGAAGATCTAAAATTTTTCAAATGCTTCATCTTTGTGTTTAATGAACCCGATCCAACACATTCTAGAGTAATCATCAATAAATAAGATATAGTATTCTTCCCCACGTGGTGACTTTTTCCTCATAGGTCCACATATGTCAGTATGAATGAGTTCAAGAGGCTTACTTGATGATCCTTATTTGGCATTAAATCGTACTCTGGTCTGCTTACCGAATTGACAAGATTTGCATATGATACTTTCTGGTAGATTAATATTGGGAAGACCACGAACAGCTTGAAGTCTGCTTGCTTTGTTGATTTGAGAGAAGCTCAGATGCCCCAGCCTTCTATGCCATAGCCAATTTTCTCAAGACTTGCTCAAGTAACATTGATCTATGCCGTTCAGTACATACAGGTTGCTAGGATTTCTTTTTCCTTTTATAATGATTTTACCTGTATCAAGATCACGAACCACACATTCTTTTGAACTAAAGACCACTTCTGTTCCTTGATCACACATTTGACTTACACTTAAAAAGTTATGCCTTAATCCATCCACATACATGACATCATTAGCCTTCACCTTTTCTTTTAGAAATACTGACCCTTTTCCTTTAATTACAGCAGGAGTATCATTTCCAAATGTAACTTTCTTTTCCTTTTCTAGAGCATTATATGTAAGGAGTTTTCTTTTGTCACCTATCATGTGTCTTGAGCACCCACTATCAATGTACCATTGATTTTCTTCACCTTCTGCAAATAACGCTATCCCACAATTTTCAACCTGTAATTCATTCTTTTTCCATACTTTGGAACTTGAAGGAAAATGTTGTTTTGGCTGGACTTTGCTCCTACATTCAGATTCTTCATGGCCAAAGTTATTGCAATAAGCACATTCAACTTCGTTTTCAAGAGGAGAAAAATTGTTATAGGTGTTTTTTTTTTGTTCAATATCCATCATTTTCTTTCTTGCTTCTCTTGTCATGATGGTTTTATATGCAACACATTGAACAGCTTTATGACCAAAATTGTGACATGAGAAACATTGTCCATTGAAGTAGAAATTTCTGCGATCATGAAATCTTCTATTTGAATTTACCTGTTGGTTGTAGCTTCTTTGAAAGATCTCCCTGTTAGTATTCCTTGAATTGAGATGATCATGTTTTACCTGTAAAGATCCTTTGTTCCCTTGCTGAGTGGCTGAATATAGTGAACCAGCTGTGGCTGCTTTTAGATAATTTGGTGCTGAAGTCTGGGAAGATTCCCCAGTATATACAAGACCTGTTTTTATAAGAGGAGACCGTTGTACCTTGATAATCTCATCTAAGGTTTCTGAACCTTTAGCAAATCTAAGATTGAGAGATTTCACTTTCTCTTTATCTTTCCTTAGACTTACCACTTCACATTCCAATTCCTCAATGCGTTTTTCTTTTGCTTCAAGCTGATTTTCAAGAGTCTCTATGATTATGTTCTTTTCTTCTAGGCTTACTTTGAGTTGATTATTTTCTTCAAGGAAATCATTGTGTTCTAGAGCATCCACAAAAGCATCCTTTTCTTCTCTAGATTCTTTTGCCATGAGCAGTCTAATATCTTGTTCACATTCTTCCTCACTATCAGATTTCTCATCACTGTCTTCATTAATATAGTAACTTTTCCTTGTGCTAGATCGATTCTTATTTCTTCTTGCTACTTCTTTTCCTTTAGCAGATGTTTCTTTATAAGGACATTTTGCAGCATAATGACCAACTTTTCCACACTCAAAACATTTGAAGGGAAGCTTACCTTTGAATCTTCCAGTACCTAGTTGGAGCTTTCTCACAAAATTCGCTTCTTCTTCTTCGGATATATAGCTGGATTCTTTGACAAATTCCTTTTCTTTTCCTCTTGCAGATACCTTAAAAGCAGCTTCTCTGGTTTGAGACGGACCTCCTTGTCTCATTTCAAAAGCAGTCAGAATACCATGTAATTGAACAAGAGTAAGAGTTTGCAGATCTTGCCTTTCTTCAATAGCTGAAACTTTAGAGTCAAATTTTGAAGTCAAGGATCTTAAGACCTTTTCCACCAGAGTAGTATCAGTTATGGTTTCACCCAAATTTCTCATTCGATTTACAATATCATCCAGACGTAAGAAGAAATGGGCAATACTTTCATCACTATGCATCTTCAAATTTTCATATTCAATTCTAAGAGTTTGGAGTTTTGCACTTTTTACCTTTGTGTCTCCTTCATAACTTAGAATGATTTTGTCCCATATTTCTTTCGCTGAATGTAGCTGCATCACTTTAGCAAATTCTGGTTTAGACATGCTTCCTAATAAGACATTTACTGCTTTGGCATTGATTTCATACTTCTTCCTTTCTGCTGCATCAGTAGGAATACTTGCCGGGTATTGATAACCTTCTTCCACGATTGCCCATACATTTGCACCAAGACTTTGCAGATATGCTTTTGTTCATACCTTCCAGAATATCAGATTGCTTCCATTGAATAGAGGTGGCTTTATAGACATTACTCCTTCTTGACTTCCCATTGCGACGGATCTCCTTCAAGCGATCAAGCTTCTGCAGAAGAACCAGCTCTGATACCAATTGTTGGGAAAAATACTGAGAGGGGGGGGTGAATCAGTATTTACTGCATATTCAAAAAATTTTACTTTTTCACTCTCTAAAACCCATACGCTACTTTCCTTTAGTAAACTCGCGTATACACGCGGATATCCTTCATACAACTCGCGTATTAGCAGAGATCTAAATATGCAGATATTTATTAACTTAGTTCTTTGCAATATTCATTCATCTGATGTTAAGTTATCAGTAAACATGTGCAGGAACAAGAGAATAAACCATCACACAAAGCATCACACATGAACACAAGGATTTTTAGGTGGAAACCCAAGTCGGGAGAAAACCACCGCTGCAGTTGCTCAGCCTTCAATATTTTATTATAGAGAAAACATCTTACAACATATGTGTTGGTGCAGACTCTACCAGCACGCAGGCACCCACCTGCGCTCGTTTACTAGCCTCTCCTGGAAGGGAGCTCCAACCCCCTGACTCGTTTACCAGCCTCTCCTGGAAGGGAGCTACGACCCCCTATCTCGTTTACCAGCCTCACCTGGAAGGGAGCTACGACCCCCGATCTCGTTTACCAGCCTCACCTGGAAGGGAGCTACAACCCCCTGACTGAAGGCTACAACCTTCAGCACCACCTTGGACCACATTTCATCAATTTTCACACTGGATCCAACAACTTCAATAGAACACAACTTGCAGGCCACATTTCATCATATTTTCAGACTGGACCCTTTCCATACTTTTAAGCACAGTCAACCATGAAACAGATACATATAACTTACTGACAGATATCAGTAAACCAGCAGAACAGATCAGACATTTCTTACCACAGACTTCAGCAAACCCTAGTTTGCATACGTGCTTTCCTTTCTCTGATGTCGCGTATATACGTGCTTCTGTTTACATAAACAAGCGTATACTTCTGTACATATTACAGATATAATTTCATTGTGCATACGCGCTTTCTCTTCAGCGAAGCCGCGTATATACGCGCTTCCTCTACGGTAAACAAGCGTATGGTTCTTCAAATATTTAGGTCATTTCAATTCTTCAGAACAGATACATCACACAGATTTTTACCCTTTACTTCAGAGTTTGACAATGCAGATGATCATGAGGAAGAGAAGGGGTTTCTTTCCCAAAGGAGTCCTAAGCTCAACCAAGTGAAGGAAGAAGCAGTCCTGGATCAAGCTTATCTCCCAAATCCTCTAAGCCAGGTATTGTTTCAAGATCCCTTTGCTGATTTGTTAGAGGCACTTGGAGAGGGAGTCAAATATGTTAGGAGAAGTTTGATGCAAAGTTTCAAGAACATTTTAGGCACTACTGTTCAAACAAAAGTAAGGTGGGAGTGGCGTTTTGATTCTTTTACCATACTCAAAGAGCTAAACCAAGATCCCTCATGGAATCATCTACTTGATTGGATGTATTGGAAAAGAGAGTTCACCAACTAAATGTATATCATGTATAGGTTAGATTAGGATAGATAGATAGATATGAAAAATAAGCTCAGCCTTGTGAGCATCTTTTTAGTTCTATATTGTTTGGAAAAAATGAAAAAAACACAAAAACAAAGAAATGTAGAAAAAGAGGGCAGATTTGAAAAGTGGTACAGCCCCATACCCAAAAAATAGTGACGCTGAAAGTGTGCAAGCCTAAATGCCACTACTTGTTAAAAAGAAGATCTTGTTCAGTCATCTAGCCTAATCATGGCTGAACATGTTTTAAATTTATTGTTGATAAGTTAGTGAAAAAGATGCTTGTAAAATCATGTGAACTTCACTTTTCAAAAGAAATAGATTAGGAATGAAGAATGCTGGTTCCACATGCTTAAAACTAAACCAAAGAGAAGGATAGGGATGCCTAACAAATGATGGATTATTGCCCTTATACTTTCTAGTTTTGTTGGTATAAAAATAATGGTTGTGTGCAGCTTGTTTCGATGCCACAGCTCATGATAAATCAGATAGCTTAATCTTGGTTTACTTGTGTTTCAATTTCATGTTAGTAGGATAGAGAAAAAAGTTGGTCAAACAACTTAATCTTGAAAAATGAGTAGACTAGGTAGAGAATAAGAGAATTCATTAGCCTAATCTAAGAATAAAGTTGGTCAAACAACTTAATCTTGGAAAATGAGTATACTAGGTAGAGAATAAGAGAGTTCATTAGCCTAATATGATAGTTTGATTTTTGTTTTCAAAAGTAAAAATGTCGAGGGTTTGAAAATCCAAGTGTACCCAAAGGAAGAAAAAATGTTAGGCAAGTAGGTTGGGTAGGTAGAGATGATGTTGATGTTAATCATGTTTTTTCAGATTACTAAGATCACAGCTTCAAGCAAGCATTAGAAAATGAAAAGACGCAAAAATATGCCTAATGGATGAGGTACTGGTCCCCGTAAAGTTAGAGATCTGAAGTTCTGGACACCTCCTGAAAGGGAGCTGCCCTCCCCAAGTGGAGCCACTGTTATTCATCAGTAATTTTTGCTTTGTATGGATGACTAAATACTTATATTAGATTTCTAGAAACAAAGTTCATGAACATTGTGAGTTCTAGAAATCTCACTGCCTTCATTATCCTTAGGATAATTTTTTCGCTATCTTATCCTCCTATCGTGTCAAGGTCTGCTCACTACTACCAAAAATCCCATCATGGGATTATACTATTCATCTTCACCATGTATGGTCACCCTTGGCCTCAAGCCCACTATTCTTGTGTTGCCCAAACCCTCCACTGCTACCTAAGGTCACTATTTTTCACATAGGGATCCCAATTCAAGTTTTCAAACAAAGGCCAAGTCCACAGAGCCTCCCACTAGGTCATTTATGGTTTCATAGGTTGTAGGGTTGTTTTAATGATTTAAGTCACTGTTTTTTTTATGTGCCAAGAAAGTAAAATCAAAGAGGAGGAAGATTAGCAAGTGATTGTCCAAAGAAGATCAGAAGATCTTCCAAGGAAGGCCTCCTTGGCCAAACACAAAGTCTGCAAAGGAAAGCTACCGATTTTGACATTTCTGTAGAGGTCTCAAGGTGGATATCAACAAAGAACTAGGTAAGGTAAGAGGCCAACTCATCACTAAAAACATCCGCAACAAAGGAGAGGCAACATGCCTATTTTCAAAGAAAAAACTAGGGTTTTCTAGGGAATTTTCTTGGTTTCATGACCTCCATGGTTAAATCATCAAAAAGGCTTATATCCTGATGCTGTTACACCTCCTCATATCCTTAATTTACCTTCATAAACAATTCCCATCACTCCTATCCCTCAAAATCATCATTTTTCTACAAAACCTAGTCTATTGCCACAATTTGACACTTTTTGAGACTAGGCATGTGTTTTGACCTTTTTGACCCATTCCCCTCACTCAATTCTTGAAATTACACTTTACCCTACTCCCTAACATCTACCCATATCCCCCAAAATTTCCCCAAGAATTTAGACAACCCTTAACCCCTTCATTCCCCTCCCTCTGCAAGGCAGTCCTAAATCCCCTACACCAAACCCTATTTTCCTTTTCCGACTAAGATAGGGTTTGCCATGGAAAAGAGGCATAGGAGAAAAGGATCCATTTGATAGATCATATCAGCTAGTATAAGTCCATACCAGCTCATAAATATCATGCCTCCATAATTTTCCAAGAATTCATTGCAAGAGACAAGCCATGTGTCACACCTAGGGCCAGTTTTTCTCAAAAACGTGTTTTTGGCCAAACAGAGATGAATTTGGAAAAAGTGAGAGAGGTTTTTGTCCATAATAGGGCCAAGAAGAAAAAAATCCATCAGTTTTTACAGAGGAATCATGGTTTGGAAGGAATGTAAAAAATACATGTGTCACGAGAGAATTTCTGCATTGCTGGAGTGACCTTGGGAAAATCACGTTTTCTCACAGCTGGAGTGTCCAAATGACTTTATTGATGAATCCAAAGACAATTATACTTGAATATGTTTCCAATGAGCTATCATGAGCTAAATTGGGAGTTTAGGAAGGCATCCAAAAGTGGTCTGCACCAGCACTTTGCATTTCTGCACCATCATTCAGTACTTTTTTTGAACAATCTTGGGAAAATCAACTCCAAACAGAAAAAAAATTATATATTTGGAAATTAAACAAGTCAATATTTCCAACGAGCTATCACAAGCCCAAATAAGACTTCGGTAAGGTCATCAAAACCTGCCTGCAAGTTGACCTTTTTTTTGGCGCTACGCAAAAAAGTGGTGCTACGCAAAATCCATGGGCAGGACTGCCCGGCGCTGCGAAAATGCTTGGGAAAGACTTCCTGGAAATGGGAAAAGTTCAGGAAGGTGCAAAATTTCAAAAAAGACACCTTGATGCCTAAATTTATCATTTGAGGCACCTCTAAGGTTGAAGAGAATCTAAAATGTTGGTAAGTGTTATATTCTCCTAATCCCTAAGCAAAATTTCAAAATCATTTTTGGTTTTTTAGTTGCTCAGCTAAAAAAACTAGGAGGGTAAAACCATAGGTCATGTACACAAAAGGACCTTGTTATTATAATCCTTCTTAGACCAATTTTATGGCATGGGTGGGTAAGGGATTTTAAGCTGTTACCATACTCTCATGATAAAACCTCCTCAAGCTACAAAGCCACTTAAACCCTAAAAACCCTAGCCTCCACACCCCTTATTCTCCAAATTTGACTCCATCATCCTCTTGAACTTGTTTCATCAAGCCCTAATTTGAAAACCAACATCTCCTATCAACATGTCAAGAGCTGACAACAACAGTGGTGGTGATAAAGGTCAAAAGCCTTTGAGACCAAACATAAAGGAGGAAATGATGGTGAAGAAGAGGAAAGTGAGCAAAAAAATGGTGATTGGAATGGCACAATACCTCATTCAGCATTACAAAAGTGAGCATAAGGTTTTCAAGAAGATCAAGATAGGCCTTGTCCTCCAAAAGAAGATGACCAAACATTACGCAAGGAAGAGCAGGCTTGCAAATGCCAAACTCAAAGAAGCCCTCCTTGAGATAAAAAACCTAAAAAGCCCAAATAAACATGACAGCCTTGGAATTTTGGCTAAGGCTTCTCAGAAATTATCTAAAAACATCTAAGGAGGGTCTCCACCAATTTTGAAGGAATTTGGAGAAGATTTTGGTTTTTGTGAATTTTTGGTCTACTTTGCGCAGCGCCAGTGGCGCTGCGCAAACATTTGGGGCATCCTCTTGAGGAAAAATTGACATTTTTGGATTTTTCATGACTTTCACATCATCCAAAAAAAAATTCAGAGGATTTGGAGCTATTTTGACCCCTCAAAAGATCAAAAAACACCTCAAAATACACCTTTCTGCCCCTGTTTTAGGCCTGGCACTGCGCAAATGACATGTTGGATTTTTTTGCATTTTTGGCAAGGTTACAGGGACTAGATCAATAAACCACAAGCAGTTTTGGAAGGTAGACTCTTCAATATTTCCAACTAGCTATCGCAGAGCCAAATCCGACATCGAGAAGTGGTTCAAAAGCTAGTTGCAAAACAACATATTTTCTGCAAAAGTGGCACTGCGCAAACAGACTGACATAGGCCAAAAAGTCAACAAAAGACACTGATTAATGGAAAAATGGTTTTTAAAATTTTTTTTGGGCAAATAACTCTTGATTTGATTAAGGAGTTATGTTTTGATGTTTTTCATTTATTTCCTTATCTATTATGTGTCTTGGGCCTTGCATGGTGATTAAGCACATTTATGACATTTATGACTAAATTAGGGTTTCTGGAAGCCTCTTAGGGTTTGAACCTCCTCATTTGCTCCATAAATAGAGCATGAGGCTCTCATGTATTTGGTTGGATTTTTATGACTTATGCTGAAGCAATACATAGTCTCTTGGAGTTTTTGATAACAATTTGATGTCTTGGAGCTCATGCATGTCCTGGTTTGCGTGTTGATGGAGAGAGACTATTTGTAGGATTCATAAGCCTGGTTGATGGTGAAGTTTTCTTATGTTCATGTTTTCTAGTTTTCCATTATGTTTTCCATCTTGCTATTTTGCAGTAGGACAAAAAATTTAGATTAATAAATGTTTTCTAATGGCACCTTAATTATGTTTGTCCTTCACTACCTCAATGTTTTCTTCTGTTGAGATATGTTAGGGAATCCATCTCTTTCTCCCTAAGAAGTTCTTAGCTTTTCCATTTCTTGAATGGTTTAGATCAGTTTGTATCAAGTATGATTTATGGCTAGCCCTACATATTGTTGCCATTGAAATACTCTGTTCTTGGAATCATCTCTTTAAAAGCACCTTTGCCTAGGTTTATCAAAGAAGTCTGTTTCAATCCTAAAATTTTCCTTTGCTTAGCTGAATTTGTTTCAAGGAACCTTCATAGCTGTAACTTTAGATGTTCAGGGTTTTCTCTCCTTCTATGGTCATATCTACTTGTGCATCTTAATTTTTTTTCTTCTCTTAATGATGAAATCTATGAAATTTAAATAAGTTTCTTTCCTTTCTGTGTTTCATATAAATGTTTGTCTTGGTTGATTATATGTTTTCAGTCCGAAATCAAATGGATTAGGTTTTGCTTATGCCTTTGATTCTCTTGCTATGCTCATAAATATTCTAACTCTTTCAATTTACAAGTACATAAAGGATTAATTTTTTGCCCTTTATTAGCTTATTTTTTCTCAAGCTCAATGTTCACCTCATGATCCTTCACAACCTTAAAAGATCCACCAACCAAGTTAAAATTGCCCTGCAAATGCTCTTGAAACCATTGATAAAATTATCATGACCTTGTTAGACTCCATTTCCCAATGAATTAACAATATTCTTTGTTTTCTATCTAAATCTATCCGAGCATCATACCAAACCAAAAACAATAAAAATACCCTGCACTTAACATCTAGCCTAAAATCAACCCAAATCAGCAAACAAGTTCATATATTTGCACTTACTAGAGAGATCCCTCTCCGAATCCAGGAAGGCTAGGTCCTTGGATTCCAAAGCTTGGTTTGATGTTACCCCTGTCCATTTGTATCTCAATAAATCTAGCAAATTACGGGGAGCTAACAGTCCCGATGTTGAGAGAAGATGATCTACATGAGATATCCAACGCTGTCATGTTTGCGACTGAGGATTGCTTAACCAACATGGAGATGCAGTACAATTATGCACTGGAGCTTGTACAAGTTGGAATACATGAGCTGAAGATGCAGGCTAGCCAGATTCAAGTGAGCATAGCTTAGGTGAGCCAGACCAGCGCACAGGTCACAAACGTACAACCCTTAGATGTTGCATTACCAACTACTGGGGATGCCCGCCTAGTCCAAATCCCCACACCCGCAATTCAGATGGATGCCAGTTGACGTTCCCAATTCAGGGGATCAGGTGATATAAACATTAATATTTCTGTGTTACCTGCAGGGAAGTTACAATTAATTCACTCAATGATCGCGGATGAGCTTCAATACATAGAGGCTACTGCACACACTCATACCATGGAAGCCCAGCAGCAGGAAAAACAATCACACCAACAACATCAAAAATTAGAAGCATCATGCTGAGAAGCCGAAGCCCAGTGCGCTGTGTTGGAGGAAAAAATCCATCAAGTTTGCCGAGATATTCCAGCTGTCTTGGCCACAGCTATGCCCAAGGAGAAATTAGAAGGATTGGCTGCCACGTTGAAAGCATCGCGTGCTGAGGTGCAAATAGTCAGAACCGAGTATGAACAAAAAATTGTAGATCTATAGACCAAGTTGTAGCCAGAGACTCCACTAGATGTTCGCATACAAAGAGCAGCCGAAGTAAATCAAGCCAGAGACAATATTGATGCTTTAGTCACCCAATTTGATAATCTGTTATAAAAATCCATAAGCATTTGGAAATCAATCCAAAATGATCCAGTAGTTCAGCATTTGCACGAAGTGATCCATCATAAGGAACAAAAGTTCGAAGAAATCAGGATAGTGGAACCAACCTTGGTTCTAACACAATGCCTAGCTCGTCTGTAGGAATGCTGGACAATACAAACTGAGATTGAAGAATTACGACGGAAGGAACAACTTCTCAAAGAACACATGCAACCATGGGTCGAGGAAGCGCTTCAAATTTCATAGACGTTGGATAACACTGTGAAGAATATTCAACAGACTCAACGCAACATAGAGATGTCCAATGAAGGGCCAACCACAAAAAAATTGGTGTAGCAAGCGCAGGGAGCCATAACGCAAAGTTTGGAATTAGTGCTCCCTCTAAAATCTTATGTCAGCGCACTCCAAGCCAAGATCAAGGAGTAGGCGCCTCAGTGACTCGGGATGAGTCACATTTTTGTTTTAGGGGCCTGTTGGAGCAGGGTCCCCTGGGGCACACTTTTTGATATAATTTTGTATGTGCGCACTCTGTGATTGAGTCAAAAGGCTTTGGGGTGGGTCAAAGTCCCTAATTTTTATATAAATGGGTTTAAGGGTAAACTGTGGGCCTCAAATCATGGTTTGAGACCATAGTATCTGTGCGCAGAAAGATTATAAATAGATAGATCGAGTCTAAGAAAAGAATTTAAGTTAATGTAATGTTTTGGATCTAAGTATATGTGACCATAATACGTTGTGAAGGGTTTGTATGGGTTGGGTTGAATGGCTCCTATTGGCTATGTGCGTGGAGACCTAGTCCCGGTTGTGTGCAGATTCCGCTGGCTGTGTGCATGGAGACATAGTCCTGGATGTGTGCAGACTCCACTAGCTGTGTGCGTGGAAGTGTTATGTAAGGGAAAATCTAATATGTATTGAAAAATCTGAATTAATTCAAAGGATAGATTTTGGAAAATTTACTATGTTATGAATGTGAGTTATTTATTGTTTCTATTCTATTAAGATCGCACTGTTTTCTGTTGCTTATTGTGCGAAGATATATGTTATGATTTTTTATGCATAATGATGATCAATACATCTGCTTAAGTAATTGCATTGTTTAAGATCTGGATTGGGTTCTGTCATACTTTGTTTGCCTTGAAGTGATATATGAACTCTGTTTATTTTGTTAAGGATTCCACACGCTTTGTGATTCTGGTCTATTCTATTGTACACATCTGTTTATGGTTGATACAAGTTTGTATTAAATTTTCTTAGGACCACTTCATTATTTTATTCCTTAGGGTGCGGAAACCTGGTTCCAACGCCCCTCATACTACAGGTCATTGCTGAAAGGGCCAGTAGTTGGAAGGTTTGTTGGTTTATCCATAAAATCTGAACCTAGCTCAGGACCCCTCAAGCCAACACGACCATATATTGGTTGAGCCAAATCTCTCTTCATCCAATCACCCTCGTGCCATATTCCAAGAATGAATGTGGGACTCAAAACCAAACAAGCATGAATTCTCCTAGAGTTATCCACCTACACCACGAGGAATTTTACTACCTCCTAGTTTCTCAGGTTTTACTATAATCCACATTTAGATTGAGGGACCTCTAGGCCCTAAACCGAGACCCACTCTTTGGGCTTTACCATACATCCCATCCTAGAACTACTAGTCCCAACGAAGAAAAATCCACCTCTTGGCTTTACGTATATCCCGTCATTCATCGACAATGATTACTAGTCCCACCGAGGCACATAATCCTAGATTTACTGCAACCCACAGTTTGGTTCAAGGGTCACTATACCAATGGCTTTACCGTAATCTAGAGTCTGGTTCATGGATCACTAGGCCATGTGTTTTTCATTTCATAGATCCACCTCACTCAATTTTGAATCCATCCGACAATCCAACCCAACCAAAGTATGAGAATCCATCTCATCAAGGCTATCCAAAAATGGCAACGCTAGGCTGAAAACATTGTCACACCTAGAAAAAAAAAATCCATGACAGAAAAGAACCGCATGCAATACCATACATGCCAAATCTAGCAAGGAAATCACACATGAAAATCAATACCTACAAATAAAATAATCTTGTTGTAACTGTTTGATCTCACTCTTCCTTGCTTGCTCCTTCCTTCATCTTGCCTTATTTTCCTTACTTGATCCAATGCCAAAGCGCTCCAAGAAACTCTAAGTGTCCAAGAGAGAGAGAGAGAGAGAGAGAGAGAGAGAGAGAGAATAATGAGAGAGCTCCAAAACTGAAATGACAAAAATGTACCAGCTGCTCCTCAAAAGCCTTTTTATTTATGAGGCCTCTCTTTTCTTCATTTTCCATTATTTTCCTTCATTTTCCTCCTCACATGCAACGTGTGGCCTTTCACCTCCCCCTTCTCCTAATTTCCATTATTCTCATAAATTAATGTGCCAAAAATGCCATCTTGTCTTTCCAAATCCTTTTCCATTGCCTTTGCCAATTTCCTTAACCATAATAAACCAAATGAACACCCACAAGGATGTTTTTCCCAACATTCAGATTGGAATAAGTGTCCCATCAACCATGGTTATTATTTTTTAACTTCTATTACATGGAACTTTTACCAGGGTTGTTACAAGTCCACCATTCATAATGATGTGTGGGAAGTGGTTCCAAGTCCCCAAGGTAAATCTATTGTGTCTTCTAAATGGTTGTATAAAATTAAGCATGGTGTTGATGGAAGTATTGAAAAATATAAAGCTATATTTTTTGCCAGAGGATTCTCTCAGAAAGAGGGAATATAATCTGATGAAATATTTTCACCTGTTTCTTTTTATATAAGCATCCGATATATTACGGCTCTAGTTGGTAGCCAAGCATGGTGCTTTCACCAAATGGATGTGAATGCTTCTTTTTTGCATGGCTTCCTTAAGGAAGAAGTATTTGCGGAGAAACTACAAGGCTTTGAAGTACATGACTGAAAAACTCGTGTGTAGACTGAATAAAACCCTCTATGGTTTGAAGAGAACTCTAAGAGCTAGGTATGCCTGCATTGATAGCTTCATGATGAAACTTGGTTTTACTAGAAGTAATGTTGATACAAATCTTTACTTCAATACAACCTAAGGTATGCCTTTAATTTTGGTATTATATGTTGATGATCTATTTCTGACCAGTGGTGAATCTCTTACCTTACAGTGTAAGGGGGAGTTAGCTTCTGAATTTGAAATGAAATATATTCATTTAATGCACTACTTTCTGGGTCTTGAAGTATGGCAGAAACCTTGTAATATTTTCCTTTCTCAAGGAAAATATGTTGTCAAGCTACTAGAAAGATTTGGTATAACATAATGTAAAACCATGAATACTCTAATGGAGATGAACTTCAAGAAGTTGTGTAGTGAACCTGTAGATCTTGATTTGGAAAATCCTCCTGAGTGTCGACAACTGAGTATGGCATTGATGTTCTTAGCGAACATTAGCCCATACATATGTTTTTTATTCAATACTTTTGAGCTAATATATGATTAAACCATCCCATGCACACTGGAATGTTGCAAAGTATGTGCTGAGATACTTGCATGGAACCATCAATCTTGGATTGAAATATACTGTCGAAGATGTAAAACTAAATGGGTACTCTAATGCTAATTAGGTTGGTAACTCTATTGATAGAAAATATACATTTGAATATTTCTTTAGCTTGGGATTTTCCATGATATCTTGGATGAGCAGAAAACATAAGTTTGTAGACCTTACATGGCTAAACTCGAGTACATTACTAATAGCATGGCTAGCTGTGAGGCAATATGGATGAGGAATACCTTTGGAGAATTTTTTGAGCATGTTCTAGATACGACAATAATATACTGTGACAATAAGAGTGGGATTCAACTTGCAGAAAATACCATGTTCCATGAAAAGTACAAGCACGTTGAGATCAAATATCACTCTATTCATGATATGGTGCAGATATGAGTAGTGTGGCTCCATCATATTGTGATTGGTGATAAAATAGATGACATACTTACCAAGCATTTACCGAAAGGGAAGTTCTTGGTTTTTAGAGAGCATCTTCAACTAACGAATGTGACCCTTCCTAGAGAGGGTGGTCATGGATGATAATTCTTGGTTATGCAATATCCTTGTCATGTCTTGACAAGTGGATCCCCCTAATCATAGGTGCGACTTGGTTGTGTGATATCCTTGTCATTTGTTGACAAGTGGATTCCCCCAAGTAGAGATGATACTTGGTTGTGTGAGATCCTTGTCATGTGTTGAAAAGTAGATCCCCCTTAGCAAATATGTGAATTTGTTGTGCCAGATACTTGTCATGCATTGAAAAGTGGACCCCCCCAAGAAGAGATGAGACTTGGTTGTGCAAGATCCTTGTCATGTGTTGACAAGTGGATACCCCCAAGCAGAGATGTGACTTGGTTGTGAAAGATCCTTAACAAGTGGGATATCCCCCCAAGCAAAGATGAGACTTGGTTGTGTGAGATCCTTGTCAGTTGAATTATCCCCTCAAGTAGAGATGTGACTTGGTTATGTGAGATCCTTTCCATATGTTAGCAAGTGGAAATCCCCCCAAGTGAATATAGGGTGGTAGTTAGAGCTCCCCTATGATGATTCTTCTTCATTAGAGTGAGGCATCATTATTCCAGATGATATAGAGTAGATATGAATAGAGATGATCAAGGAAAGTGAAGATATTTTGTTGCAGAAAGAAATTCCTCTCTAGTTGAGAGGGAGTGATGAAAATTTGGCAGCTCAGGGATGAATTTCTAAAAATAGAAAGTCTCAAAATAGAATTTATAAAATAGAAAGTCTAAAAATAGAATAAAAATAGAATTTCTAAAAACAGATTTTCTAAAAAATCGAAAGTCTAAAAATAGAATTTTTAAAAATAGAAAGTCTCAAGTATGACTTTCCAAAAATAGTAAATAACCTTTCATCAATTGGTAATCAAGTATTGTTGATGGAAAAACCCATTTGATCATCAATAAATCCTAATAGTTCAATTTCGACTTAATCATCAATATTATCATTAATATTAATATTATTATTATTCTTATGATACCATTATATTATTATTAAAAAGAAATTCATGTCATTCAATCACGACTTTCAATAATGTTCTCTTATACTCTCATTATTGCTATGTCATATTCCTCTTACACTCTCATTAATGCTCTTACGCTCTCTTACACTCAATAAAAGTTCACCATAAAAGATTCCTCTTACACACTCTTACACTCTCATTAAAGCATCTCATGAAATATTCCTCTTACGCAATCTGTAATGCATATGTTACTCTCTACCTCTTAAAAGCATAAGTTACAAAGGCATGCGTACCTCTTTAATAGCATGAGTTACATTTCCTAAACAGACATGAGTTACACTCCTCTTTGCATGCAAGTTACTCCTTTATTGTAATGACCCACCTACAATTACAAATAGAATACAAATATTAGAATGCATACGAGGCATGCATATGATAGCTACACATGCATGCATCGCACACACTGCACTAGTATACATAATAGCTGATATAAGATAATGAATTGGTTTTGAAGTAAATATCTAACGGATCAGAATATAATGATTATATCAAATAAGGTACTTGATAGGCACGTCATCATCATAAAATATGATTCCAAAAATAAAGTTAATACAATAGTTGTACAAAATAAAAGGGAATTTTAAAGACAAAAATAAAAATTATATATATATATATATATGAATAATGAGACATAGGACGATATGTTTAAAAAATAAAATCCCAAATAACCTCAAAAAATTAAAAGTAAATTAAATTAATAAATAAGTTGTAATGAAATATAAGATCAATAAACATTAAGAATGTTTATTAAGAAATTAAAAGGGTAAAAGAAAGTATATACATACATATATATATATATATATAGAAAACTCTGATTCTCATGAATTAGATAAACTAAGTCCATCACTCAATCGTGATGGAGCAAGGTGGAGGTTGATATCCGCTCCCCTTGTGCTAGACAAAGAACCAACAAGAACATACATTATATAATCAAGGTCTTGAGACAGTGAAAAGGAGGGTGGTGAAGGACTGATGTATAAAAGAGAGATGGGGTATGTTATAGGGGGAGGCAGTTGTTAGTATTTTCTGGAGTTGAAGGAGTATTTTCCCTTGGTTCTGAGGGGCTCTTTTGTGCTTACACAAATAGAGAAGGAATTTATCAGAGACACAAAGATAGAGTCATATTTTTCTTGAAGCTTTTGGGCACGGGGCCGAATAACTTCAAATTTGGAATTACTTTGGAGCTCGGTATCTATATTATACCTATTTTGGCAGGTAGGTGTTGGTATTTTGGTAAGAAGAGCGAATTTGGAGCAGCAACAATTCGAGGACATCTTCAAACAAAAGTTTAGGTAAGTACCTGCAAACAAATGGTTGAATTTTAGTGCTCTAAATATTCAGGGTATAAATTTCATTAAAATTATGTTAAAGTTCCAAATTTAGAGCCTATGTGAATTGTTAAATTGCAGTTATGAATTCATTGTTAATTTAAATTTCATTTTTTTGTTATTATCTGACTAAAGGCATTAAATCTGGTATCAAAGCGAAGTTACTAACTCTAGGGCCTGTAAAATGATGTTACACTCTATGCCCTTTCTAATTTATGATTTCAGGTTTAAAATTGTGTAAATTAATCGCATGGTGAGAAATATTTCATGATTGTCTTGCTGCAATTAAATTATAAGTGTAACACATGAATTGAGCAATTGTGTGTGGTTTTGTAATTAGCCATTGATAATATTGCATGAGAAACAATTTACAAAATTCAGTGACTTGAGAGAAGCTCAAAGTCCATGATTCATTGACCCAACCAATTTGCTAACCCTTTAAACATTTGTCCGCTGATATTGCACTCGAAGGTTTAGGTGAGGGTGAAACCTTAGCCTTTCATTACTATTTTGATGTCAGTTTGAATCTATGGAAAATATTAAAGGTTTTACTTTGGAATTGTTTTATTAATGTTAAAAAAAAAACAAAAAGTACTAGGGATCAGAAATAATCAATTATAGGAGAGGTCATTATTTACATAAAATTGAAATGTGTATATTATTTCTTATAATATAGGGGTAATTAACTTTTTCTGGCAACAAAAATAAACAACATTTATTTTTTTGTTTGATGTTGGCTATAAATTGCATAATTTACTCCAGAAACGCACAAAGATTTGATTAACCCTACGTTCACTGAAATCATTTTGCATTGGTTAGATTATGTACATTTAACTCCATTCTGTCAAGCTTTGTAATATTCATATATATGACTTAGAAGCCACAAGCCACGTAAATCGAAAAAAAAATATGTTGAGGCAATAACGTATGTGTCTCCTTGAAAACATTGTACCCATCCCCTGCAAATAAATATGTCGTGAAATCTAAATGATAAAAAAACATAACTAGGAAAATAAAATACATAACAGAAATTGAAACTGTTAAGAGTAAAATATATATTAGTAGAAATTTATTTAAATTCTAAATAAGATATATATATATTTTTAAGTGTGGTAAAAATGTGACGGTTGCCAATGTCTTGCTACACATAAAACTATTCCTTAAAGTCATTAATATATTTAATTAAGTAAAATAGTTAAAATGAGTAGGTTTTCGAAGTACACGATGGAACTTCCACTATAGGAAATGTCCATATTTGTTCTCTCCACACTTTATTATATTATGTTATATTGAATCTGAAGATAAGATAGAAGTTATGAATATTTTTGAGATTCAGTAAGCTTTTGTGATCCATATCAATATTTCAAATAATTTTCGTGAAAAATCACATCATAAATTTAAGAGGTTGAAGCGTTTCAAACTACTTAGTGTAGTTCATCATTAGGAGAAGGATTATGAATATTTGTCGACGAGAAAAAAAAAAAATCTTTGAAAAAGAAAAGAAATACCTTATATTCAAAATATTTTAATTATCATCTTAAAAGAAAAAAAGAATGAATAAATTAAATTCTCCTTTTACTATCAACAAACTACATTCATTAGTGACATAATATTATGCTAAGATTTTATTCTCGATCTTGAATAATTTCATTTGAATCAACTTTAACAAAAATGAAGGCTTAATATAAATTTTGATCCATTTATAGTTTTAAAACTATATATATGACAAAGTTGCTTAGAATGTTAGACAATTATATTAAATATGTTTGATATAAAATTATATATATATATAATTTTCTATTTAGGTGGTTAAATAAATCGGAAGAATATTATTTACTTTAATATAATTTATTAATTAAAAGACTATTATTTGCTTCAACTAAGGTATAAATAACCATAGGTCAGGGAATAAACGTATGTTCTTAGTTTGTGTCTATTTAGCAAGAAGAGTTCAGAAATATACAGAGGTAAATTTGAATGAAAGAGAAAAAGTAAGTTTTGGGTGTTGGTAAACATATTTCTTTTACACCAGAGGATAATTTATGGAGTTTTCCTTTCATTAACTGGATGGGTGTCTTGAGGAAGGTGAAACAAAACCCACTCATTTTTGTTGTTGCCTGAGTTATGTCCTACCCGAGTTGATTTTCTGCCATCTGAAGAAAAGTTCACACATGAGTCCTTGAATTCAAAGTGTTGAGTTTTCTATGAATGCATAAGAATGAGTGCATCCGTTGAACGTGGACAAATTTATTTCCTATGACCGAATCTCTAGTTCTGAGCTAGCCACAAGTTCTGAAAGTGACAACAAGGGAGTCGTACACCACTCTAAAACTAATTTTGAACCGAGTTTGCTTTCTGAGGTTGCATGTTACCTCAGAGATCATTTTTGGGCAGATTGCTAGTGTAAAGAAGTCGAGTTTGAAGAGATAGATGGGCTACAAGTTAAACTAAGCAATCAGGTTCCGATATTTTATCCACCTTATTTGGCCACTATTAGGAAGCAAACAACCTATGTACTTTTGTTTGTTGACTGTGTATTCATATATATATATATATATATATATATATATATATTATGGGTTCCACTGTTGTATCTATCAGCATATATCAACATTCTTACTTACCTTGTGTAACCTCTACGCCGAATTAATTATCTGGATTCTTCCTCTACATAATTTACACACAAGAAACCAAATGACAATGCAATGGTAACCGAATTGCCATCTCCAAAGGCCTCTCTCTCCCTGTAACAACTAGTTCCCAAACTTATATGCATATGTTATTTTTTTTGTGTTTCTGTCTAAGATCTATTAATTAAAAAAAATATAGTACAATGCATAGTCACAGCTGAGGAATTTAGCCTATTCCTGCTCGTATTTGTCTCCAAAATAGCAAAAAAAGGGGTTTCCCTTGACAGGGAAACCAGGCCATTAACAGTCTAGAGAGATCCGAGATAGCTAGCCTTTCTAAAGTGCTATTGAAAACTCGAAAAACTAAATTTATCAGATATGTCTGAAAGATAATTGTAGAGCATGAGGCATAACCGTCAAGTCTTGCTGGCGTCTTCATTCTAGTCCGCTTCAGGTCCTTCTAGGTCTTCTTCTATCAATGGGCATCCATATATGCGCACTATTTTTTCCTCTTCCATTGTGAAGACATGCGAAACCCTATGCAGAACCTTGTCATTGTTGTCCCTGCTCCAAATTTCGTCAGCTAATAGATTCCAAAGGTTTGATATGTGCATTGAGGAGGTTTTTACAGGCAAGTGCTCGAGCTTCTGTGGTGGAGGTGACACAGAGTGAGGGATGGTCGACTTGTGATATCTGCACTTGAATTTGGGCAAACTAGGCAAGGAGGGGTCAAAGCTGGAGATGAGGGAGGCTTCTACACCTGGGGGAGCAGAAGGAGAGGCTGCTAGCTGGGAAATGTAGGTAGAAGAGGGCTCAAGAGCATAATCGAAATTCCTGTGCACAATGTTACGATGCAGGCGTGTTGGGAGATCTCCCCTGACATTGCCATGACGTGGCTTCTAGCACCGACTAGGTGCCATAAAGCTCCAATTGACCCTGGAAGCGAGGTGAGGGCAGAGATGTAAAATGCTTAGAGGGAGAGCCTATATGCATATGTTATTGATTTTTTTTTTGAATCAACATTAGGTCTCCAACTTTGTATGATTTTGAGTGCTCTATTTTCACCAATAGGGATCTTTATGGAGTTAAGATAATTGAATCTCTGTTGTCGATGCAATCTTAGTGAAAAGTTATCTATCTTCAGAATGACCTTATCTTGAGTGTAACCTATGTATAAATTTATTAATATTGATGTATTACCGGATTCTCCTGATCTAAAAATATTTATCTTCTTGCTAAATACATAATCCTTCCACTGTTAAACTTGTGGAAATTTAAAACTCAATTGAAAACACATGTGAATAAATTCAATCACACATAACACAGTTGTTTTACGAAAAAACTTAAAGCTAAAAACCCCAATTATCATATATTATGTATACCAATGGAATCATGTTATAATCTCATACAAAGCTTACTACATCAAGCTCTCAGTACAATCAACAATAATTACACATTTTCATGCGGAAATTTGCATATCTATGCACCAATTTCTTGCCTCCTGACAACCTGCCTCCACTGCGCAATCCCTGTTGAAGAAGACCTCTGAATGAATTCGAATTGGCCTTGCCTTGACTGCACAATCCTCATTGGCAACTCCAATGTGTGTCAGATGCATTGAATGCATCACTATAGTCACAACAGATAGTCCATCTCACCCTTTCACCTATCTCTCCACTGGGTCTCCACTGGAACTGACATGCAAGTAGTTAACTGTTGTATTTGTTCAATTGCAAGTGAGTTATTAGTTGTGAATCAATTACCTAATTAATTCACTAAAATCTCACTAGTGTATCTTTAGTTAGAACTAGATACAACTAGCACAACTGATTTTAAATCACTTAACTGAGTTAAAATAAATAACAACTCCATAAACTACTCTTCCAACTCGTCATAACTTTGCCACTTCAACTCTAACCGAGTCCTCCGTGCATGGAGCTACCAATAACCCTAGGAATTGTGTAATTCCTTCTGTGTACCCCATTGATTTTCCAAATATGTTAACTAAAATAAAGTGCTCCAAGAGAATAATTTGATGTTTATTGTCGGATTATTATTAAGGGTTAATAATAATCGACATGCACCTATTTTTAGATCGATGATCTATAAATAGACTTCGCCCAATATTCTAAAAATAGAATTTCATCTATTTTCCACATTTGACCAACCATCTACAAATATCATCCTGCACCTTATAGAATATGCTCACCATGTCTAAAATAGACATACACCTAAAAATAGCCTGCAGGCCCCACTTAGTGAAGGTGCTTACTTTTCACTAAGCTCATCATCTTGTTGAATCTCAACACTCCCTCTCAACAAGATAGGGATTATCCTTCACCCCGATCCTGCCTCTATGGTATTCGAATTTTCTCCTGCCGAGTGCCTTCGTTAGAATATCTGCATCTTGATCTTCCGTAGGAATGTACTGAAGCAACATGATCTTCTGCTGCACACAATATCTGATATGATGATATCGGATATCAATATGTTTAGATCTATCATGAAAAACAGGATTAATCAAGAGTTTAATGTAGCTTTGATTATCACAATGTATCACTATAGGATCTAAATGTGAACCGAACAAATCGACTAGGATCTTCCTCATCCAGATAGCCACACATGTAGCTTGAATTGCTGCCATGTATTCTACTTCCATTGAACTAAGTGCAACGGATCTTTGTTTCCTACTGTACCAAGAAATTGTTGTAGATCCGATACTGAAAACCCCTCTAGATGTGCTCTTTCTTTCCATTGGGCTTCCTTCCCAATATGCATCCGTGAAGCCATGCAAATTCACCTCATCCGTTTGTCTGTACCATAAACCATACTCAGATGTGCGCTTGAGATACCTCAGGACATGCTTTCCTACCTTCTAAAAGAGCTTGGTAGGCTTAACCATCGCTTGTGAAAGCTGGTTCACCACATAGCATATGTCTGGTCTTGTATTAATTAAATACATGAGCGAACTCACCAACTATCGATAAATAGTGGCATCCACTACCTCTGCCGATGTAGCATCCTCTTTCCTCCAATTTTATGGAAGATGAGTATCCATGGGCTTGCAATCCTCCATGTGAAACTTGCCAAGTATCTCTCGAGCATACTTGCCTTGAGAGATTTTCCTTGCATGAGTGTATCAACTACTCATCACCCGTTAGTATTAAATCATCAACATAAAGAACAATGATTAAAAGCTTACCCTCCACCACACTTTGGTATAGGTTTGCATCCGCCTCACTCTTTGTGAAGCCAAGTCCAGTGAAATAGCTGTCAATCCATGTGTACCAAGCATGTGGTGCTTGCATCAACCCATACATCATTCTTTTGAGTCTGCACACATGCGACTCACTGCTGAAGATCTCAAATCCTTCAGGCTGCTCAATGTACACCTCTTCCTTAATGATCCCATTAAGTAACATAATCTTCACATCCATTTGATGAATGTGCCAACCCATTTTCATTGAGCGAGCAAGGATGGTCCTTATGGAAGAATACCATGCGACAGGTGAAAAGGATTCTTCATAATCAATCCCCTTGATCTGTGAGAAGCCTTGGGCAACAAATCTTGCCTTATACTTCTCGACACTCCCATCATAAGCTTGCTTTACCTTGTAGATCCATTTCGAATCTACCACTAATTTACCCACCGACCTTGGAACAACCTCCCAAGCACTGTTTCTGACAATGGAGTCATACTTCTCCACCATGGCATCTACCCATGTGGGCTCTTGCGCTACTTCTTCAAAAGAAGATGGCTCTGTCACGACACACTTGCTCATAAGAGCCATGTATCTAGTAAATCGGTAAGGTGACTATCTCTGTCTGCATTGTGATGTAGGGACTCCTACATTCTGTGTCACATCAGGCTTCAGTCTCTTAGCTTCTGTGGTACGCTTTCTGCCTGTTCTGATGTTTGGTTCTTGTTGAGCCAGAATTGTGAATTACAAATAAATCACACTTCCCTAGACAGGTGCTAGTCTAGAACAATAGGTGAAAGACTATACCACTATTTTTCCTAACTCAGGATAGATACACAGAGAGGATTGGAGGCTTACTTGATTAGTCGCTTCCAAATGGCTCCTTCTATCACTTCTGTTGCAGCTTCAAATTCGAGCGGTTTTGTGATGAACGCTTCCTGCAAGAAAGAACAATGAAACAATAGAAGATGCAATAATATAGATATCTATTCAAGCTATTTAGCTAAATCAGTAAAGCATAAACCATATACATAAACTAAGATCTTACAATATGGAAAATCAAAGCCAATACAGATGCATATAGGGAAAAATAAGCAGTACTCTTTATTGATGATAGAATGAGAGGTTACAACCTAGTGAATGATTTGAAGTGACCATCCAGCAACGTTCCCAAGCCTCATCACAGTATAAATCTCTGCAGCAGCAGCTATACAAATCTAGCTCTCAATTGAAAATTCTCCAGCATTTCGCTACTCAAATTCTTCCTTCTCAAGCACTTAGAACTATGCTCAAATTATAGATGAACTGTAGGTTGTTTTGCAATCAATGAATTTCCAATAACAGGCAATTCATGTTTCCAGTCATGTAGATGTCAAATGGACACTTGGATCCGAAGCTAGACACATGTGAACTCTTCTAGAAGGCACTGGCCAAGTGGATATTCCGGAACAATGAGAATTTTTCTCCCAATGTGACCAACGCACCTGTGAATGTCGGGAAGTGCTTTGCAGAGCAGCCTTGCATGGGGCTACCTGCATATGCAACGCAGTTAGGCCCCTTAGAGCCTGCATTGGTGAGCTCTCATATGCTATATAATAAGCTTCAAACCTTGGAAACCTTTGCTTGATGAAAGTCTTGCTTGATTTGTCTTGTTCTTTGTCTTAGGGCATGTAGAAACTTGAAATGATAGGGAATGATAGACCCTTAGTCATTGGTCCTGGAGATGATGCCCAGTTAACTAGGTCATTGGCAATGGCGAAAAAATTGAACTATAACAATTGCCCCCTAAAGCATGAGATCAAAATAATAAAAACATTTGATTGATATTCTTTACACTGTGATGAGCCTAGAAACGAAGCAGAGTGGTCACCTGCATCAATCTTACAATACATTACATCATGATATATCCTCTTTGATCATAATTGCTGAGGGTAGGCATTCCCATGTTCATCACATAAAAAAATCTAATAACATGTACATAATTCAGAAAGTCGTCTTCATTGGAATGTTGCCCAGATACAGAAATGCCTACAAATATAGGCCCATGTTTGGATGACAATCTATATGTAAGGTCACCGTATAGATGATGTGTACAATAATCCTAAAATCGCAGCCTGGATGGATGAAACTAGATCCAAGTTCTTCTTATTTCATTCACTCGATCATTTAGGTACAAGTCTAGCCATGCGAATATATGATTTGTAGTCGAACATGGAAAGACATCATTTGATTACCAGCCAATGATTTTAGTTGTTAACAAATGCGAGATAACCACCATTAATGAAAATGGTCCTCAAGGTACTGCAGTACATTTCATAAGGCATGAATAGATGATTTGATGTAGAACGCCAAACAAAATATTTTGGTCAAAGGTCCAGAAGTGAGGATCTTGTCAATGCTATAACAAGCCTCATGGTACTGGAATCTGATGTTTCTAAGTGAACTTCCTGGATATTGATTTGTTGTCGATAGGAAGTCACCTTATTGCAAAACAAGAGTTATTGATTTCGGAGACAAGGGTATGACTTGATATAGCAATTTTCAGGGATGACGGTCATGAAAATGAAGGTTTATGAGTATTGTAGAAGGATGAGTTTTAAATCACTGGATGAATTCTGTTGAACATATCGGTGACACTATGATGGGTTGGCAACATTGACCCAAAACCGAAGTGAAGGTATGATGAACCATAGGTGTGAGTGAACCATCAAGATGATTAACCAACCCAAACAGTGACAGACATGGAGTGAAAGAAGTGTCATGTTCAAGAGCGACATGCTACCAAAAAGAAACTTTTCTCACTTTTCCAAAATTTTCCCCGGTCATTTGTGGACCAGTACCTCTTTATTTTTTAACAAGCTTGAGGAGGATAACATTTTCTTGATCTATAATTCAACCCTTCAAGTGAATAAAGTATCTCTATTTAATAATTTAACGAGTCTAGCGATGAATGAAACTCAATTCTTGCCATGATCGACAAACCTGTCGCTATTTTATGTTTTAACGAGTTTAACGACAGTGATAGCCCGATCCTTTTCATATTTAGAGAGTTTGAAAAAGAGGACGAAAGAAAAATAGATAAGTAATTTTTCGTAAATTTGTCTCTTAGACCCGAAAAAGTGTAAAATAATATTTGAAAGAACCTCTTTGGTCATGTTTAACCAAGGTATTCCTTTTTCATAAATAATCTATCTTAGTCCGGAAAAGGGTTAAACTTATACTGAGTAGATATCAATTCATTTAATTTAACGAGCTCGAAAAGACAAGTGCTCGACAATCTTTTCACATTATCAGAGTCTAAAAAGCGTTGAAAGAAGACTCGAGGGGTTCCTTTTTCGCTGTTATCGAAGCTCGAAAAAGAGATAAAAGTGCGCTTCAAATCCTTTTTCGTTTTTATCAAAGCTCGAAAGATAAGGAGGAAAAGTATGCTTTGTGGTCAAGTCATTCTTTGAATAATTTTGCACGACTAATCTGTTCATCAGTTTTATGTCCATTCCATGGTTACCATTTGCATTTTGGAGCTCTGAACCTAATTTTTCCCCCGAGATTCAGTCGTTGATTGCGTGCAATAGGTAAGAATTTTTTGAATGCCCCCTACAAGATCACATGTCGAATGCCCCCTGCAAGATTAGGTGCCCCCCAAGCTTCATTTCATTCTCTTAAGTATATTACTGGTTACTAATAGTTGGATGGAATGAAGGTTCATTTACGAGATCAGATGGAAGACTCGTCGTAATTAGGAGAGGATTTGTTTCATTTTTTAATGAGCTTGACACAGGAAAATAACTATGATCATAACCTGTTTCATTTTTTAACAAGGTTGACACAGTAAAAGAACTTTCCTCAAAGGCACTTGTTTCCTTTTTTAACGAGGTTAACACAAGAAAAAATAACTATCCTTATGGGAACCTGTTTCATTTATCGAGGTTGACACAGGAAAAGAACCATCCTCAACACCTGTTTCATTTTTTAACGAGGTTGACACAATAAAAAGAACCATCCTCATTATGCAGTTGGAGTAGTGAGTGTGTGCTGGAAATGACGTAGTCTAACAGAGTCATTATTTAAGGAGTTTAATGAGCACCATAAATGATAAGCTATAACATGCGTTGACGGGTCTTCTCCAGGGCTTTCATTGAATTTTGGAATTTTGGAGGGTAATTTATGTGGTATCACCAGCCACCAAGGAGAATAATTGATGGGATCAACTTGATATTTCATTGAAGATGTGAATAAAGGATCAAGCCATTCAGTACTCATAAAAGAGGAACCAGATAGTATTCTAGATGATGACATGGGTGAATTCAATGGAAAAAACATCGAAGATGAAACAATAGTAGATGCTGTCGCAACTAAAATAGACGATTCAGTCTGGGATGTTATCTCAGCCATGGTCGAATGACCTAATGTATACCCTATAGAATCAACGGGAGCTCGAAGTGAAACAAGATCAACAAAAGCAAAGGAATGTGATTGAGGAAAAGACTCGTACAGGTAAAGCTCCCATCGAAAATGAGTTGGTGTTAAAGGTATCTTGTCTTGTATATTTCTTCAATCGAAGTCAAACCAGGTGGAAGAACTTCGCCATTAGGCCCAAAGTGTATTTTAAGTGGTTTACTGCACAATATGGGAGACTCAATGGCTAGAATAGATTTTGGAGTGACCAATAAAGGAACAAATTCTGGTTGTTCGACTTTGGGATCAAGATTTTTCTCCACTTAGAGAATATATCAACTGAAATATAAGGGGATGATAGACCCTATTTCATTGGTCCTGGAGATGATGTCCAGTTTGACCAATAAGAACTGCCCCCTAAAGCACAATGGGATCTAGATCAACTTCTAGTTGAACAACGTCGGGTCCAGGAGATATGGTCTCACTGATTGGATGGATTGTGACCATGAGTAGCTGTGAAGACTCCATTTCGACAACAGTAGACGAACTAGGATGTGTAGAAACAACTTGATCTAAATGTTGTTTATGGAAAATGATGTTTCACCAGAGGTACAGATTGTACTTGATTCAGCAGATAGTGATCACCTTCACCTACCAGAAGTAACTTTTGGCAGTAAAGGTGGTTTTAAAGCTAATCTATGCGAACGACGGGGGATAGGATTTTGTTCTTCCACGATTACTGATTTATTTTAACCAAAAAAAAAAAAAAACAAAAAGAGGGTAACGCTAGACAAAAGGGTTTACCAAGAAACTATGAACTGCATAATACCTCCTAGCAAACCAAGAAGTACGGGCATAAAATCTCCCCGAATGCTGTGTTCGGTGTATCACAATTTCAAGGCAGCCAACTTGGTTCACTATGGATGGATAACACCTAAAATTTGTCCTCCCAAATATACCCAAAGGTACGTGGAGGCCCAAGTCCGTATTAGCATTGTCTGATGTGAAACCGCACAGTGAGAGCACCCCTTTATACATATCGTATTGTAACACCGCCTGATATACCCGAAATTACGTGGAAGAGCTACGATATAATTACGTACGTGGAGTGAGGTATCACACTCGGAATGTATTGTAGAAAAGTTAACAACAGCTGCTATGTTTTACAACACCGAAACACGTTTCTAGCCTAGACCTTCTAAATGTTATCGTTATGGTTCCAATGCTTTGTTAGGTAAAATGAGATTAATTTTATGTTGATCTCGCTTAACAATTTTCCTTTCAAAGGTTCACCACGATGATGTGTATGAAATTCCTAAAATGCAAGCTAAGAATGATAAACAATCTTTCACTTTCAGCTTTTTCAATGAAAAACCTAGCTACTAAGGGAAGAGAGCAATAATTTGTGAGCAAACAAATCAATGAACAAAACAAATCAATGAGCACAAACTAAATGCATATTTCCTAATGTTCCTTTTGGAAAACACACATTATTCTACATGAAAATGCAAGTTTTTCTTTTCAGTTTCCTTAATGTTATAAATGCAGAAAAGAAACTAAGTGCACTAAATCAACAATTCAAATGATTTTTACTTTCGAGAAACGAAGAATACAAACAACAATTTCTCTTTTGAAGGAAAAATGAGGATTTCAACAACAATTTCTCCTACCAAGGAAATGAATATTTTATGACAATTTCCTATTTCGAAAGCAAATGATTCTTAATGCGACCATAAAAAGTATTTTGAAATCAATTTGTCAATGATAAATAAATTTTTTTTTAAACAAACATTGAACAAATTTTCAGCCAAAGGAGGAAGAAGTATATAGATTCACTGGTCAATTGAGGATCAAAATTTTATAAACACAACAACAAAAAAAAATGAAGCAAATTGAAAAGGAAAATTCAAGGGAATTTGGATGTTTTTAGGAGTCAACGCAGTCTCCAAGGGGAGACGGTGCTCTACAACGCAGGCTAGGAAGGGAGACGGTGCTCTGCAAAGCACTGTGTCCAATCTAAGGGTGCGTTGGGCGCAGTATACAAAGAAAAATACTATTGTTTAACTCACTGTCTTTGCAAATTTGACTTTGAAAAAGTTTAATATTGATGAGTAACAACTACTGGGTGGATAAACAAAGAAAATAAGAGGCTTAAACACCTGGAACTAAGAGAAATTCTCCCTAGTGGAGTCGCCAATTTGTTGGGCCAGAATTGTGAATTACAGATAAATGACGCTTCCCTAGACAGTTGCTAGTCTAGAACAACAGGTGAAAGACTATGCGACTATTTTTCATAACTCAGGATAGATACAGAGAGAGGATTGAAGGCTTACTTGATCAGTTGCTTCCAAATGGCTCCTTCTCTCGCTTCTATTGTAGCTTCAAATTCAAGCGGTTTTGTGTTGAATGCTTCCTGCAAGAAAGAACACTGAAATAGCAGAAGATGCAATAATACAGATATCTATTCAAGCTAGTTAGCTAAATCAGTAAAGCATAACCATATACATCAAATAAGATCTTATAATATGGAAAATCAAAGCCAATACAGATGCATATAGGGAAAAATAAGCAGTACTCTTTATTGATGATAGAAGGAGAGGTTACAACCTAGTGACTGATTTGAAGTGACCTTCTAGCAACGTTCACCAGCCTCATCAGAGTATAAATCTCTCCAATAGTAGCTATACAAATCTAGCTCTCAATTGAAAATTCTCCAGCATTTCTCTACTCAAATTATTCCTTCTCAAGCACTTAGATCTGTGCTCAATTTATATATGAACTGTAGGTTGTTTTGCAATCAATTACTTTCCAATAATAGGCAAGACATGTTTCCAGTAATGTAGATGTCAAATGGACACTTGGATCTGAAGCTTGACACATGTGAAATCTTCTAGAAGGCACTGGCCAAGTGGAGATTCCGGAACAATGAGAATTCCGCTCCCAATGCGACCAACGCACCTGTGAATGTCAGGAAGTGCTTTGCAGAGTAGCCTTGCATGGAGCTACTTGCATATGCAATGCACTTAGGCCCCTTAGAGCCTGTGTTGGTGAGCTCTCATATGCTATATAATAAGCTTCAAACCTTGGAAACATTTTCTTTAGAAAGTCTTGCTTGTTTTGTCTTGTTCTTTGTATTAGGGCATGTAGCAACTTGAAATGATAGGTAATGATAGAACCTTAGTCATTGGTCCTAGAGATGATGCCCAGTTAACCAGGTCATTTGGAATGGCGCGCAAATTGACCTATAACAGTTTTTGATGAGTGGACTCCTCCACTACATGAATATCCTCCTGTGGCTGATCCACATCTAGAGGCTCATCTGTGGGAACAAGAAGTTCCTCCTCTGCATGCAAGTGTAGCTCCCTCTCAAGAAACAACTTCATGGCTTTCACCTCTTTGAATTTTATATCCTGTCGCATCACAGTCATTCGACTGTTTGGCAAATACACACGATAATTATGGGTTTTTCTGTGTACCCCAAAAATATCCCAACTTTTGCAGTCGGCTCCAGCTTCTTCCTGGTGTCCTTTGTCACAAGAATGTAAACAGATGAGCCAAAAATATTCAAATGAGAAATATTAGGCTTCTTATCAGTAAAAGCTTCTTCAGGTGTACTCATGCCAAGTACTCTATGAGGACAATAGTTTTGCAAATAAACTGTAGTGTTGCATGCTTCCATCCACAACTGCATTGGTAGGCCCTGGTCATGCAACATAGCTCGTGCAATACCCATGATCGTTCTATTCTTCCTCTCTATGAACCCATTCTACTATGGGTTATGAGGCACTATGAGTTCTCTTCAAATTCCTTCTTTGCTACAAAAGTCTTTGAATTTGTTTGAGATATATTCACCACCGTTATCGCTCCGTAGAGCCTTCACTTGCTTCCTCGACTCCTTCTCCACCAATGCTTTAAACTCACAGAAATTTGAGAATGTTTTGCTCTTCTTCTGCATGAAGAAGATCCAGCATCTACGATAATATTCATCAGCAAATATAACATAATACCTATGTTTTGATGTTGAAGCAACCTAGAAAGGTCCACACGCGTCTGTGTGAATTCTTTCCAGGATCATTGAAGCATGATTCTCCTTCTCATGAAAGGCGGTCTTCAAAAACTTATCCTTAGTACAACCCTTGAACTGATCTGACTGTGCAAGAGTGCCCTTGGGAAGTCCAGTAGAAATCTACTACAAAATCTTCAAGGTGACATGGTGAAGATGGCCCAATCTCCTGTGCCATAATTCGCCCTCATCCCTGCTCACCACTTCTTCTGCTTTTCCCATCATTGCAGCAAAACCATATACCTCTAGCTTGTAGATATTCTTAACTCGAATCCCTATCCTCTTGGTTTTACCCGTTGTTTTATGTCACAGGAAATATTTTCCCTCGCTGAAAAGAATGTCATAACCAATGTCTTCCAACATTACGACTGAGACCAAGTTCTTCTTCAGACCTGGAACATGCATAGCATCTTTCAATAGAAATGGTTTACTTGACTCCCTCTCAAAGGTAATGGTTCCAATTCTAGTCGCACTGTATCTACCATCTTCGCCCATCTCTATATGCATTTGGAGATCCTTCTCCTCCAAGTCACTAAAAAACTCCTTGTCTCCCGTCATATGGAAAGACTCACCAATATCAAGATACCACACTGATCCCATTGAGCTTGAAACCAAGCATGCGATAAAAGAGAAATCAAGTTAAAATTGTAAGGTTAAGGCCTCTCCAGTTGCAGCTCCAACAACCTTCTTGTTCTTCTTTTTATGTGGGCAGTTAGTGGCGAGATGCCCATGTTTGTGACAGTGAAAACACTTCACTTTGGACAAATCCATCTTCTTGCCTTTAGCTTCGGATTTTGGATGGGATTTCTTCCCCTTCCCTTTCCTTGATTTGGAAGCCAAAGCGCAATTCTCTTTGTCATCATTCTTCTATGAAGAGCCATCCCTGGTACTTCGCCTTATCTCCTCTTGCACAAGATCCGACCAAAGTCGCTCCCAACCCGACAGTTTCTCTCGTCCATTGAGAGAGTCTTCATAGCTATGCCAAATATTTGGAAGCCCAAGGAGAGCCAATCTCACCAAGTCATCATCATCAGCAGTAATCCCCACACTTTCTATTTCATCCCTACAATGGACAAACTTCGTGAGATATTTTGGAATACTGTCGCCCTTCTCCATTTTTATTTTTTTGAGCTTATCCTTCAGCTCCAACTTCCTCTAGTCGCTGATGGTTTGGAAAATATCTATCAAAGCCTTCCACATTACAAATGGAGTGGCTTTCCCATGAAGGCTTGACACAATATGGTCATTCACACCTTCCAACAAAATTCTTCTTGTCTTTGCTACCTTTTTTTGCCATGTGTCAAGTCCTGCAGCATCGCTAGAAGTAGGCTTACGAACATCACTATTGATGAACTCCTTTAGTCCATTATCTTCAAGCATTGCCTCCATACTATCCTTCTAGGCTATGTAATTCGAGCTACCCTCAAGGGCATACTCCAATTGCAACCCATTGAAAGACATTTAAATGAATACTCAACTGTCGCACCAAGAAAATTTCTGCAGCAAATTTGAATTGTCCTCCAACACAAAACTCAACACTTATTCACAATTGCAATCTCCAGTGGTTAATACTGCTATGATACCATGTATAAATTTATTAATACTGATGTATTACTGGATTCTCCTGATCTAAAAATATTTATCTTCTTGCTAAATACAGAATTCTTCCACTGTTAAACTTGCGGAAATTTAAAACTCAATTGCAAACACATGTGAATAAATTTAATCGCACATAACACAGTTGTTTAATGGGAAAGCTTAAAGATAAAAACCCCAAATATCATATATTATTTATATCAATGGAATCATGTAATAATATTATACAAATCTTAGTGCATCAATATCTCAGTACAATCAACAATCATTACACACTGTCATGCAGAAATTTGCATATCTATGCACCAATTTATTGCCTCCTGGCAGCCTACCTCCACTGCGCAATCCCTACTGAAGAAGACCCCTGAATGAATTCGAATTGGCCTTGCCTTGACTACTCAATCCTCATTGGAAACTCCAATGTGTGCCATATGCGTTGAATGCATCACTATAGTCACAACAGATAGTCCATCTCACCCTTTCACCTATCTCTCCACTGGGTCTCCACTGAAACTAACATGCACTGTAGTTAACTGTTGTATTTGTTCAGTTGTTAGTGAGTTATTAGTTGTGAATTGATTAACTAGTTAATTCACTTAGCTCTCACTAGTATATCTTTCAGTTAAACTAGATACAACTAGCTCAACTAAGTTTAACTCACTTAATGAGTCAAACTAAATAACAACTCCATAAAATACTCTTCCAACCCTGTCATAACTTTGCCACTTCATTTCTAACTGAGTCCTCCATGCATGAGCCACCAATAACCCTAGGAATTTCGTAATTCCTTTAGCCACTGATTTGCCAAATCTGTTCACTGAAATGAAGTGCTCCAAAAGAATAAGTTGATGTTTATTGTCAGATTATTATTAAGAGTTAATAATAATCGACATGCACCTATTTTTAGATTGGTGATCTATAAATAGAATTCACCCAATATTCTAAAAATAGAATTTCATCTATTTTCCACATTTGACCAACCATCTACAAATAGCGTCCTACAACTTATAAAATATTCTCACCATGTCTAAAAATAGACATACACCTAAAAATAGCCTGCGGGCCCCACTTGGTGAAGGTTCTTACTTTTCACTAAGCTCATCATCTTGTTGAATCTCAACAACCTAGAATTTTAACTTCTTTACTAATATTCATCAACATGCATAAAATTCTCCTTTCTAATTGGAATTCAAGTTTGGGTTACTCACTGGCATTGCCAAAAACAATTTCTTAAGCAAAGAAATATGTGCACTTTGCAACACTATATAAAAAAATAAAGCAAAGTTGTATTTTGCAAGCCTTCTTAGATGCTAATTACAAAAGGAAAATCAATGGGTCTATTTACTCGAATTTCCAACGCTCAAAATTTGTTTGTACAAATCCTTTATCAAGCTCCCTAACTCTGCAATGTAAGCTTAAACTCTATTAATTTATTTTTTCACTGACTCCACAATTACATTCACTCACTAACCATTACATTCCTTATGTAACCAAAAATTTACAAGCACTTTATTGTGGACAATTCCAGTGTCTCAATTGGTGTGCTGTGTTAAAAAATTCCTACAACCAAATTAGTGTTGAACTTATATTTAGATTTCGAGAATCATCTAGAAAATGTAAATAATTCAACTTTGAATGCTTTCTTGTTTAATGTAACCACTGTGTGTTAGGAGAAATCATATGAAAAAATTCATCTATATAATATATTTTTTATTGAAGGAAGATTTACAACTATGCCCATTCCCATAAATAATGATATTTGGCTAGTAAAATATCCCCTGGAAGTAGGGATGGTAATGAAAAGCAAAGGATGAAGTGAAGTATTTCATAAACCATCCCATAAAAAAACTAAATCAAGCCATCCATTCAATTTGAGCTTGAAGATCAATGGGTTTCATAGGTTGATTGTTCCAATCTCTTTTAGCTTATTTCCAATTTCTTCTCCCTTGTAATCAATGATTCAAATTTCTCTTATTTATGCTAAGAGTGTTGTCTTTGTTTATGAGCAGTGTATTCCTTACTAGAATGGAGTGCACATAGGTCATAGGGGTTTGTGTAACTGTTACACAACTGAGGGAGGATCAACTTGGAAGAAAGGGATCAATTAATCAGTAGGACTAAATGTAACTATTGGGGTTCAACATTTTCCTTGAGAATGCTGGGAATGAGGGAGTTGAATGGTGTATTAATTAAAACATAGGGAACCCATTAAAAAAAAAATGAATCCATTGCGATAAGGAATTGCAAAGGTATAGCAACATTAATCCACACAACAAACATAACAATAAATCACTCAACAATCGATCATAATGAACTTAGATATTTTATCCTAGAAAATCCAAACTAAAATATGAGTGTTCAATAGTTTCTCAGTGCTCTTGTTCTAATAAATATATGTGTACGTTGAAACTAATGGCTCTTTGTGACATATACATCCTCGAGTCCTTGGTCAAAATACCCTTTGAGAGTAAAATTATAGGAATAAATAGGGAGATACCGAAAAATACGCATGAAGTGCGAAGTTTTATTGATTTAGCTCGATACTATCAAACGTTTGTCGAAGGGTTCTCAAAAAATTTTCAAAGCCTATTACAACCCTCCAACACAAATCAATTAGAAAGAGTGAACCAAGGAATATCACATTGCGTTCTTTGAGCTTAAGAGAATGTTAACCAATGTACTAATCTTGCGAGTACCTGACATGGACAAAGAATTCACTATATGTACTGATGCATCCAAGTAAGGATTAGGTGCATTATTAATGCAAGACAAAGGAATAATAACATATTCCTCTAGGAAGTTAAAACCCCAGGAATAAATATAGACTACACATGATTTAGAGTTGGTTTATGTAGTACCAACTTTAAATATATGGAGAAACTACCTGGTAGGGAGAAGCTTTGTGCTCAAAAGTGACCATCAAAGTTTGCAATACTTTTTTACCCAAAGGGACTTGAATACTAGAATTCTTAAGAAAGTATGACTTTGGAATTTCATACATTAAAGGGAATCAGATGTAGTGGAAAATTCTCTAAGTAGAAGACCAAGGATCTTTTCCCTTATACCCATCAAGTTAGACTTGAGGGAGCGACTGTTAGAACATCTCTTGGAAGATAGATGGTATTTAAAAGTAAGATCCAATCTTGAGACTAAATATCCAAAATAACCTAAGTTTGAGGGACATGAACTAGAGGATGATTGATTTCTATGATTCCATGGTAGAATGTATATATCTTGATAGTGAAGTTATCCGAAGCACCATTCTTAGGGAGGCCCACAAAGCACTGTATTGTGCACATCCCGACGTAAAAAAAATGTATGTTGATATAAAGAAACTCTTCTTTTGGGCATATATGAAATGCGATGTTGTCCAATTCATTACAAAATGTTATGACTGTTAGAAAGTGAAGGCCAACCATCTTCACCCAGTAGGTCTCCTACAACCTCACGACATTCCTATGACTAAATGGAAGTATTTTTTGTGGATTTTATCATAGGGTTACCTCTTACCCCATAAAGGCACAACGTCATTCTGGTTGTGGTAGATAAACTAATGAAAAGTGCTCAATTTAGTCCTGTAAAAGATACTTATGAGGGTGTTGACATAGCTCAGGTATTTATAAAAGAAATCATTAGATTTCATAGAGTTCCTAAAAAGATCATATCAGATAAGGATACTTGATTCACTTCAAGGTTTTGGACCTGTATGAAGTCATCATTATGAAATCAACTGAAATTAAGTACATTTTATCATCCAAATACTAATGAACAAATAAAAAGAGTCGACCAAGTAATAGAAGATATGTTGAGGATGTACATTATGGATCAAAAAACACATTGGGAAAATTACTGGCCCTTGCTTGAATTTTCATATAACAACAAATACCACAGTTCAATTACAATGCCTCCATTTGAAGCATTATACAGAATACCTTGCAAAACATTGTTGAGTTGGGACATGTTAGAAGACCAGGTGATAGTGGGGACAGAATTAATTCAATAAATGGAGGAACAAGTAAAACAAATTAGGAAACAATTAAAATAAGCACAAGATAGAAAAATGATTTATGCTGATGCTCATCAGATAGATAAGAATTATGAAGTAGGAGATCAAGTCTTCATCCTCATGAGACTCAAAAAAATCACCATCCAGTTTGGAAAAGGAACAAAATTATCACCCCGATTTATTGGGTCGTTCAAAGTTCTGGAAAAAGATGGACGTGTCGCCTATCATCTTTCACTACCACCCACTTGCATAAAGTTCATAATGTATTATTTCATGTATTTGTATTAAGACATTACATAGTAGACAAATATCATAACCTTCAATGGAAGGAATTGCATGTATCAGATGAAGTCACCATTTTGGTCAAACCATTACTTGTACTAGAACGTAGGTTTTGACAATTGAGGAATCACCTGGTAGACCAAGTTAAGGTCCAATGGTACAAGTATAGCCCTGGATTGGCTACCTGGGAAGATACAAAGATCATATGTCGAAAATACCCCAACTTGTGTTGATTTTGAGGAACTTAAAAACCTTATTTTGTATGTAACTACTTTATTTTTAGCGAGATACTTAAAACTATTATTTTGGAATTATCACATGTAATAAATAAATAAATTTGTATGTTGCTGGAACATGGTATATGTTATTTGCTTAAATCTTCTCGTACATGGATACCAATATGAAATATGTAATTTAATTAACATTGTTGGAACATGGATACCAATATGAAGTTAGGCATGTGATTAACCTTGGTATGAATTCCAAATTATGAATTATGTTATGGATGAGATATCTATAATTTTATTTTAATTTGTATATCGACATGATTGATGAGATAGAAATAAAATAACGAATACATTTTAATATGAAAGATAACTTTCAGATATATGGGATAAATATGGCCAAGTACATTATGTGAACATAAAGATCAATCTTATAGGTAGAAACATATGTGAAATACACAAAAAATGTTATTTAAATACAATTTATTTTGAATATATTGATGCATATGTTATAATGTATGGGCAAGTGTTTACACTGCAGATAACATCGTTACCAAAATGACCATGTGACGAAAAAAGTTCCAAGAATACTCGAGGCTGAATAAGGTTCCATGATAGGGTGTTGACCCTGGTCCTACTGGGAGGGATGGAGGTATTTCCCACCATTTATCCTCCAAAACTTGGAGTCATGGGAGGACTGTGCGAATCACACTCCCCTAGACATGTGATGATGAATTTCAAATTCCTACTGGTAAATTAGGTCAATATAGTTGACATTGTCATCCTTAGGGTCTATGAATAGTTAGGTCAGTATAATTGACACCATGAAACACTTTAGTAGAAGACGGATATGATGGGAGCGGAATAGATTATGAAGGATGGGATGATTCTAGAATATCTTGGGAACCCGGATGGGGTAGGGAATGCCTATTATAATTGTGAAAGTATAAATTTTTAGAACATGAATTTAAATTCCCTCACATTAAACAAAAATTCAATTATAAAATACTATAATTTGACATACTATATAAACCCTAACTTCAAGACAAAGTTTTCTGAACAGGGAGTGTGTGTAATGAACCATCTACAATTAAAACTAGAATATGAATATTAGCATGCATATGATAACTACATATGCATGCACCACACACACTGCACTAGAATCCATACTAGCTAATATAAGATAGTCAATTAGTTTTGAAGTAAATATCTAATAGATCGGAATATAATGATTATATCAAATAGGGTACTTGATACGTGCACCATCATCATAAAATATGATTCCAAAAATAAATTTAATACAATGGCTAGACAAAATAAAAGGGAATTTTAAAGATAAAATAGAACTTTATATATATATATATATATATATATATATATATATAAAAAGAAACTAAATAAGAATAATGCGACATAGGACATTATGTTTCTTTAAAAAATCCCAAACAACCTCAAAAAAATTAAAAGTAAATTAAATAAATAAATAAATTGTAATAAAATATAAGATCAATAAACATTAAGAAATTAAGAAATTAAAAGGGTAAAGAAAGGATATATATAACTGTGATTCTCATAAATTAGATAAACTAAGTCCATCACGATGTTGGTGCAAGGTGGAGGTTGATATCCGCTCCACCTATAACCGACAAAGAACCAACAAGAACGTAGATTAGTTAATCAATATCTTGAGATGGTGAAATGGAGGGTGGTGGAAGGACTAGTGTATAAAAGAGAGATCGGGGTTTGTTACAATGGGAGGCAGTTGTTAGTATTCTTTGGAGTTGAAGGAATATTTTCCTTTGTTCTTAGGGGATATTTTGTGCTTACACAGGTAGAGAAGGAAAGAAGGAATTTACCAGAGAGAGACATAGAAGAAGATCCTCATTGTTCTTGAAGCTTTTGGGCATGGACCAAATTACTTCAAATTTGGAAGTACTTTGGAGCTGGGTACCGATATTATACCTGGTTTGGGAGAGAGGTGTTGGTCTTTTGGTAACATGAGTGAATTTGGAGCAGCAACAATCCAGGAGCACATTCAAACGGAATTTTAGGTAAGTACCTGCAAACGAATGGTTGAATTTTAGCACTCTGAATATTTTGGGTATAAATTTAATTAAAATTCTATTAAATTTCCAAATTTAGAGCCTCTTTGAATTGTTAAATTGCAGTTATGAATTCATTGCTAATTTAAATTTCATTTTTTTGGTATTATCTGAATAAAGGTGTTAAATTTATGACATATATTTATTGCTCCTCCTATATATATGTGCATCATTCTTTCTCCCCTCGCTACTTGTGCATTGTGAAAGAAGAATTTGAACTTGAGAAAGAGTTGGAGAGAGTTGAAGAAGAATGCGAGAGAGAGACTTGGGGAGTAAGAGAAAAAAATGTTGAGCCAACATCGATTCAATGCTTCAATGTTTCAATGTTTATTTAGTTGAAGGTAAGGTAGATTCAGTGTGTGCATATGCTGCTGCTACTAGTGATCTTCATGTTACAACCTGTTCAGATTTGGGTGAATTTACTCATTCTCTTGATCTCTCATTGTACTATGTATCTTTGTTAAATAATTGATTTCTAATAGAAGAATTTGGTTAGGTTTTCCACTTGTTGGTTTTTACCTGGTCATTGGACCTAAATTCTTTGTGTCTCATGGAATTCTTGTTTGTCCTTTATTGTGCATTTGATTTATTTCTATCTACAATTTCTTATCTAATATTGCAACATAAAGAAGTTTTATAATAAGTGATTGTTATGACATAGAACATCATAATTGCAACAAACATAATTGCATGTTGCAATAAAGAAATTAGCTCTTTGAAGTATGGATTATTTATGTAAAAAAAATGACATGTGTGCCTATTTTGGAGGCACTAATACCTATTGCCTTTCCAATTTTCGCTTAAAAAACCAACATCAATTTATGTACCTCCAAATAGAAACATCATACCATTATATATATATATATATATATATATATATATATATATATATATATATATTTTGCAGCAACATCTCTATGTTTACACATTTTTGGAAAGTCATATGATCCAGTTGTGCAGAAGTGCAGAGAATGGTGATTTCTTGGCATTTGGTCAACCAATTATTGTTGAACGAGTACTTGAGTGAGGATAAATAACTACTCTCTGCGCTATCAAGTTTGTGTGAACCCAAATAGAAATAGTATAACGGTCTTGCACAATGTTGTTAGGTTGTTTCTACTTTTCCCTATGTTGTGCGGAGAAATTGTTTATGAAGGGCATAAAGCATTGATTTATATTAGCACATTTATTGGCTGCAAAAGCGATGTAAATAATATGAACTAATAGAAATAGTTGCTTGAAAGTGAAAGGAGCTAGTAAATAACATACGACAATGATAGGAGGACATGTAAATAGTATGAAGTTTCAAAACTTATTTGCGGCTTGTGGTAACAAGGAGTTTCCACATAACTCTTGTGTGCACACCTATAATAATCGTGGAAACATAATTTTGTTTTTAAATTTAAGGAAATTATAAAATCTTCTTTTGAAATTCTTATACATTGAACCTTTCAAAATAAATTAACTAGGCTGTGAAATAAATTAAGTGCTGAGCTTTTCTCGGTTATACGGAACTGAAGTTGTGCAGAGGTGGAGGAAGATATACGAAGGTGGAGGAATATGTGCGGAGGTGGAAGTAATGATGGTTCGTGACGATAGCAAAAAAAGAGCATTCTCGAATAACGACAAAATGTGGACCCTGCATTGTTTTAATCAATTAATTAGAGGTAGAGGACAACTATTGGGTGTGGAGGTGGGAATAATTAAAAAACACATACCTTGCATTGCTTTAATCAATTATTTAGCGGTAGAGGTAGGGACTATGCTGCATTGTAGCTATTACCCTTGTTACTATCCTAAATATACAAGTAGCCAAATGGATACACAAAATACAAACATATTATTTATTGAAATAGAGTTAATTAAATTCTTATTGCATGCTAGCATAATAAAATATGAAATGAGATTCTCTACGTGATTTCTTTTTAGTACATAAGACATTCTATACATGATTTTCTTTTAGTACATAAGATATGTTTACTTGTATTGCATCAAGAGTCTCTTTACAATCTAACATGGAGGAGATGGAGGAGATGTTGTAGTAGTGAATAACATAAAGTATTAGATTAAATAATAATAATATGAGTTGAATTGAAAAAAATTAAAAATAAAAAGTAATAAAAATAATAGATCGATTCAATTCAATTTGTTATATTGTAGTTTTATTTTGATTAGTAAAATTACAAATATTTTTTTAGACAAAAAATTCATAATATTTGTTGTAGCTCCTTGAGACAATCCCTTGGGTGGAGGAGAGGCCAGTGCCTTGGATATCTTAGAAGTTTTTGTAAGATCTGTTGAAAATTTTCACTTTCATTCAACATTAAAAACATTTTGAAGAAAAATTGGTTCAGAATATCTCTCAAGAGGGTAGATGCAATTGATATAAAAAACAAACTCATAAAAGACTTAATAACCAGCTCTGGTGGAAAACTTATAGAAGCACATAATTTATTTGGTTGTTGTAGTAAGTGCGAAAGAATAATACAAAGAAATGAATTAAATACACTGGGATAAGCATAGAATCCAATGCATCAGACTTCGGAAAGAAAATAGACAAATGAAACACTCAACAACATATAACATTCCATGGAGCGTATATTAAGGACGTTAGATCTTATTAGTCACATGAATCCTAGATCAACATTATACATAGATGAATCCATGATTTCATGAAGATACACCCAACAAATCCTATTACATGTCATCCGAGAAGAAAATAGAGATAAATGAAAGGAAAACATAAGAGAATACATACTACAACCTCATGTGATCCAGAATCACCAAAAAATGTTTATTAATTTGTAGATAAAGCATAAATTTTTACTTTCTCCATTAACAGTTCCACAGCCTCTTTGAAAACAAAAATTTGGAACCTCTCTCTGCAAACATAATTTGAAACCCTTCAAAATGTATCATAAACTTTTTTTATAGGGTCTCAGGATGAGTACCCCTTACAATATATTCCTTCTTGATCTTCTGATGATTTTTCATAGAAAAAATATGTGAGCGTGCTACTAGCACATATATATTAGGTAATACCTAAATAACTTGATTTCATTTCTTGAAATAAAATATTTACAGAAAACATAAAACATTAAGGTGTCTTGACATGATCAGAAAAATATTCATTTCGGTGTCTCCTGGTAGATCGGTTAAGGAGGAAGAGTAGTTGGGTCAATGATCTAGAGTTGTGGGGGATTGATGAACTAGTCACATTTTTTCCACAACATTGGACCCAGTAGAGGAGAGAAGGAGAAACTCTGTTAGGAAATCTTTATACCCGTGAGATCTGAATAACTTGGCTTGTTGCAAAACAAAGTCCCGACTAGCGATAGCAACTAGAAATCCATCCTCAAGTAGTTAACTACTGTCCTTCCTTTCAAGGAGGAGGTATAGTCATGGGAGGTATAAACTTTTCTCTTATCTTCTACTAAATTTTGATTGTACTACTCCCATGTGATCAATGTACCTACGAGGCCCCAACAGCTAGGAAATCCAGCTCTAACCCTCTGCTCAAACTCTGATTTGAATGTAGCTAAATCCTTCAACACCTTTTCTAGGCATTCCTCGGCCTTGGCTCTAGTAGCTTCCTTCTGAATCACCTTGGATACATCCACGATTAAAGCTACCTGGTTCACCACATCTATGGGCCTTAGCTCACTGGTTGGATTTTCATTAATATACTAAATAATTTTTTTAGTTGTCTCAAAATTATTTTCACCCTCCTCTTTAGCAACCAAGATGAAGAAATCTTATTCCTTGATTGCATATTTTTACTTTGCCATCAGAGTCATATTGTCCCAGTTATTCTTCACCTCTGTTATTATTTCATCCCATATAAGTTGTTTGTCCTAGAGGAGGGACATGTTACCTTTCAGTGTGCCTTTTAGTTCAGTGCTGCATTTGTTTTGGAAGCCTCCAGTTGTTTCTCCTTTTTTGCAAGGGAATGCTTAGCATTATATAAATCTACTTTTACTTTCTTAAGTTCTCCATCTAAGAGTTTCATCTCAGTGAGATTTTTAGTGAGATTCTGAGGATTCTATGGCATACACACTACACAAATATGGGAATTTATTTTCTATTGGCACTCTGCTACCTGTTTTTTTAGGGCCACCACTTTGTTATTCCTATCTATTATCTCCTTGTCTAGAATATATTTTTCTTCCTCCACCTGTGGTAGTTCCTTGGACTGCACATGTTTGCTAGCATAAATCTTCATATTATGCCTCAGTTCCTGGATCTTAGATTGTGAAATTTGGATAAGAGTTTCTAGAGCATTTTTGTCTTCTGGGTTCACTCCCAACTTTACAATCCATTCCTTGAAGTTTTCGTTTTGAAAATATATAACTATAGAGTTAGCTCTCTATTTCTTCAACTTCATTGCAACCTTCTACAATAGCTTTTTAGCTTTTCTAATGATCTTATCATCCTTGCATAGTTCACTATACAACATTTCTCCCACCTGCCTATGAAAGTTGATTTTGTTGGGGAGAAGGGAACTTGTCAATTCTAGAGATACATCCAAATCCATAAATTGTGTTCTCGATGGGAGGGACTGTGTCGATGGGTGGTGTAGTGGAAACTTCAATTGGTTCCTCTCCAGGTCCATGGAAGCTAGGAGTCTAGTCTGGTAAGGGAACAAATGTGATGTCAGCTGTTACTGCATCTCTTCTCTAATATTTTTGTTTCTTTCCTCTATTTCCTTCCCTATAGCCCAAATAGATTTTTTCCTTGTTGAACTCCCAACAGAACTTAGAAGGGCTACCTCTGTAGATGAGGAGGTAGAATCTTGCAACGGATCTTCCAAGGCCACATGGAAACCTGGTTGAACTAGCTTTGTTTTGATCAATGTGGTTTCAATCTCATCCTCCACTACTTCTTGGGTTTTGGCCTTTTTGCTAGTGTGGACATCTTCCATTTCCACTTCTCCAATATCATCTACATTACTATTTTGTGCCTTGTCCTTTGTTGTTGGAGTCTTAATCTCCATTTCGTTGCCTCGATGCTTGATTGCTAGAATTTTTGGCAACCCATTGTGTGGTGAGTGTGGTCCCCACCCATCTCCGATGGATGAAAAAGCGAGATGCAGGATCAAGCTGAGACCTTAGGGAGTTAATCTAGGTTGTTGATCTTGCTATCCTACCCTGCTTACTTTTCAACTTTGGTGGGTGGGATCGACGTATTAGTCGAACAAGTCCCCCCCCGAAATGACTCTAGGGTTTAGTCAAGCTGTGATGGATGCTGATTCGCTTAGATACTACGGTGAATCTTAAGTGAGGGCTCTCGACCTATTATTTTTCTCTATCTCTTTAATTTGTCGTTCCTTAATCAACTTTTTTTTTTTTAACCATCGCATTTTTCCCTTGGGCACTTAGTGCATTGTCAACACTTAATTTGGCTCTTTTTCATTAACCCATGTGTATCCATTGTTCTTTGAACTAGTGTGAACAAGAGACAATCTGACATTAAAATAAAAAGGGATGAAAAAGAACAACATTGGCTCCAAATAGGGACAATGTATTGAGAACCTGCAGATTAGTACCTTATCCATTGGGCATGGAGTCAATTTATTTAGGTATACATAAAAAAAACAAAATTAGTAAGAAATTAAAACATCACTGGTGTTTACAATGGCTCACATGTATATACATTTGGTGAAAATGGACCTCTTTAATGATGAAAATAGAGCTTGAGAAACTACCCATTTACAAGTAGTTCAAGAACCTCACCATCCAAATTCTTGAGTAAGAAGGTGTTTTTTCCTTTTGTTTCAGATATCTTGAAAGGTCCAAATTGCAAGGGATCAAACTTCCCATGCTTTCCTTTGTCCTCTCTCCTAACATCCCATCTGAGCACCAAATCTCCTGGCTATAAGGATTTTTCCCTTACCTTTTTGTCAAAATGAGCCTTCATATTTTCCTGATATTTAATCAAATTCTAAGTCACCTTGTTACACTAAAAACTATCACCTTGACATTCCGCTAACTAGATGAGCTCATTAACACTCATACATACCTCCTCTACAAGTCTTACAACCTTTACTCCTCATGTCAAGCCCTGAAACAAGAAGAAAAACCCTAAAAACCTCTGAAAGAATGGGTACGCAGGTAACATGAAGCCTGCCTGCATTCCTGGCTTGGGTACATAGGTAATGCATGGCTTACCTGCATTCCAGAATGTAGTTTTCCTTAAGAATTCCTGCGTACCCCCTCCAAAGTAAAAAAGGTGAGAAAGTAAAGTTAAAAAGTTGGTTTGAGGTCAATTCTAGAAGGTTCTAGATGAGATTTTTTGGGGATGAGTACGCTTTGATAAGGTGCATGTATCCCTCACCTTAAGGAACTAATCCCTTGATGTGAGGAGTCTATCCATTTGAAGGAGGATTCTATCCCTTCAAAGGTGGAATCCTAACCTCCTCATCTGCTCTATAAAAGGAGGCATTGGGTAGCCTCAAATGGTTAGATTTTGGAGATTGAGAATTGGAGTTCAAGCTTTATGTGTGATTGAGTTGAAGTGCTGTTGAGATTTAGACTTCTTTCTGCTGAGCTTTTGAGAGGAAAGATCACATACCTCTATGTGCTCCTGAAGGAAGAGTGCAAGACTTATCAAAGTAGAGGAGACTCCTGCTTCGGACCCCAGGAAGGCCTTTCGAACATCAAGGCTAACGTTGTAAGGTTCTTCTGTTATTTTAAGATTAATACAATCAAGTTTTGTTTTTCTCAATAAATTTTCGTTCGATTGTTTATTTCAATAAGCTGTTGTTTGATCGTTTATTTCATAGATTCCTTGATCACTATGATAGGTATGTTTTATAATTATTTGTTATACAGGTGCTATTTAATATTTTCTTGTTTGTGATTGCAGGTCGACGAAAGACGACACTTTCTTGCGACGAAAGAACTCTTGTTACGACGGAAGGATTATTGTTGCGACGTAAGAAATCTTGTTGCGATGGAAGAACTCTTGTTGTGACGGAAGGATTATTGATGCGATGGAAGCTTTACGACCACAAATAAGCATTTGGATCTAAGGTAGGATCGACACCTTCATAACTTTTATTTGTAAAACGAATATATTTAGAGAAAGACAAACTTAGTTCTTCGTTTGTTGCTAGATTGTCTTCTGACACTAGGGAGATTGGTCTTGTCCGCAAGATCAATTTATCCGGCCAACAAATTGGCGACTCCACTGGGGAGAGAACTTGTTGTTTTTGGTTCTCTTTTATTTTGATTTGAGGAAAAGTTTTTCCTGGTTTTTGATTGATTGATATCTGGCTGGGTAGCTTAGGTTTTTCTCTGTTTTTGAAAATTTTGAAATCTTTTAAGTTTTTCTTGAACTTTTATGGGGACCGCACTTTGTTCTTTTGCACAGTGCGGGCAGTTTCACACTTTCCTTAAGTAAACAGTGCGGGACCGCACCTGTTACTTCTGGAAGCCTGCGGACCCTGTTAAATTTTTTGAAAATATTTAGATTTCTTTTTTCCAGTTTAGTTTAGATTTAATTTAGGATTTTTAGCATCTACCAAGATCTGTATTTTTCTGTCAAAAATCCTTGTTTATGAGTTTCTTTCAACAATTCTTCATCTCATCAATCTCCATCAAGTTAATTGGGTGTTTTGAGTCTCTTTTTTGAGAAATTCTTAATTTGATTTCCTTTGTTCATTACTTGGAGGTTTGTCTCAGTCTTTTCACAATTTTCCATCTTTTTTCTTTTGTTTTTGCAAAAAAATTCCCCCTTCAATCGCCCGGGGGGGGCTAAATTGTGTATTAGTGTTAATCGCCTTTTAGTGTTTTTTGATCTTTGGAACTCTCACCCGATTTTATTGACTTGCACTTGATTGGTTCTTATATCACATTAGAATCATCTTGTGTTTGAGAATTCTCTTGCATAGATCACATTTGCATAATTAGAATTCTCATTTTCAAAATATGAATGAAAAATGTGCATAGATTACATTTGCATACTTTTCAAGTGAATTGTGCATAAATTACAATTGCATAGTTTACATTCTGAAAAATCAATTGTAGATTTAGATCAGTTTTATTTGATTTGAATTTAGATGTTTTTATGCTTGTTTTAAAAACACAAAAATAAAATTTTTTTTGGGATTGATTTGCATTAGTTTTTCTTGATAAAATTAGTGCATTAGAGAATTTGTTATATTTTCTCTTAGTGATAAATTTTTGCATTGTTGGAAGTGAATGGAAACTCTCTCCTTACTTTAGTTAGGATTCATCGAATTGAAAAGATTACATTATCATATTTGATTGCATTTAATTTTGGATTGGGTCATAACACCATTGGTTTCATATCCATTTACCCTTTTGAGTAATAACAGCCTAAATAACACAACGCTTAATTAAAATTCATCTAGTAATTTTTACAATTTTAGGGCTCTTTCCACCAATCTTGTGGTAGGAAACAAATCTAATTGTAACTTGTACATTCTGGGACGCTTCTCTTAAAGGAGTTAATCATGAGATCATATCCGAACTTTTGAGACAATCAATTCAGTTTCATTGGGAAAGATAGAATATTTTGCGTGCATTACAAACGGTAAACCTTGGATTAACCATTGTCGAGGAGCCTGGGGTCACTTGTCGGTAAACCTCAGATTAACCATGTCGAGGAGAATTCAAGGGGATTGAGCTTTTTTACTCTACCCTTGCGCTTGGAATCGAATCGTAGACTGTTCCCCCAGTTGTATTTGTTACTGTTGGTAACCTTAGTGTCCATAAACTTAAGATTATTTCCTAAGGTGACGGTGAAGGAAAGATCTCACTGTACCTGGAGCAGACGTCGAATAGACTCACTTGGACTCTCTGGGGGGTTCTCTTCACTCGAGATGGTTTTGTGAAGAAACTTGTGCCAGTCTGTTTCATTAAGCAGGTTGTCGAGGTAACTGTTCCAACCGCCCTTTCTGTATTAAATTATACGATGTTGGATTTCATCACCAACTAGTGTTTTTAGTGTGGGAATCTACTGTTTGTGTGTGGTTTGACTCCTAGATTTGATAGCGCGTGTTAATTTGTTTGTTTTTTACTTTTAGAGACCATAGGTTTGAATTGTGAATTTTAATTTTTAGGTGTGAATTGTGAATTGTTAATTTTAGTTTTAATTGTTAATAAAATTCACTGAAGTTGAATATAATGGAAACTGTTCCAGAATTTACCAACCAAGGAACCCCTCTTAATGAGAATCCTAGTACTTTTCCTTGCTTTGGAAATGTTGGTCCTCCTTATATGGCTACTTTGTCATTACCTGGATTTACAATAGGTTTACCGATATGGTTAATTTCAACTTCGTTGGCCCCGAATACTCCAATTGTTCCACCTCAACCGGATGCTTCACCTCAACAGAGTTCACCATCTCAACATCACCAACCTTTTGTTGACCCTTTACCTTCTTCGCCTAATATTTCTTCCTCCATTTCTTCCTCTTCGCTTGGTAAAATCCTTGACGCTAGTAACCAGGTGGCTAAGAAGAAGAAGAAAGGGAAGAAGAAGAAGAAGAAGAAGCAAGATAAGAAAGAAGTCAACCAACCAACCATGGCTGTAAGTGTTAGTTGTGTTGAGGAAACCTCCAACATGCATCGTAAACCCAAATACCCTTGCAATATTTGTAAGGGTGACCACTTCCTTATCAATTGTCCTGGTATTCCAAAGGTCTTGGAAGTATGGTCAGAAAAATCTCATCAACTTTTTGTTGATCCATCAACCAGTGATAGTCAGGTTCCTGGGAAAAAGGGTAAAGTTAGGTTTCCTTGTAAGTTATGCAAAGGAAGTCATCAAACTCACATTTTCCCTCACATGGATGAAGCCTCAAAATTATTGGAAAACCTTACTATTCCACAACAATAATTTCCAACTAGTTACCGTAAAATTTCTCCCAACCTACCGTGAACTGATGGAGTGATTAATCTAATTTCAAGTACAGTCGATCCCACTCTTCCATTAGAGAGTGAAACTCATATCACTCAGGTTGATGATCCATTAGTTGATCAAGTGGTCGATTCAATTTCACATTTGGTCGATCCCATTCTCCCTGTAGAGAGTGAACTTCATACCACTCAGGTTCTTCTTGTTACATCAGATTCTTCTATGTTAGGGGGCATTTCACCTGTTTCTACAGAACCCCCTCCAAGTACTGAGGTCTGTTCCTTTGATTGGAATAGACTAACAGAACCTCGTCTTCCTTCCTCCATCCCTTTCCAAATCATTGTGAAGTTGGGTGGTAGGGACATACACCGCACACAGGTAGATGAAGGTGCTTCTGTTAGTATTTTATCCTCAACTGCTTGGAAAGCTTTGGGTTCCCCTCAGCTTGTGCCTATTACGCAGAATATGAAAGCTTTTAACAAAACCATTAGTGCACCTTTAGGGATCCTTCCTAAGTTTTATATTACTTTGGAAGGTAAAACTATCTGTATTGATCTTGTGGTAGCCTGAGGCCCCTTAGATTTCAATTTACTCTTGCAATGGGGAGAGACTATGTCTATGCAATGAAAGCTGTCGTATAAACACTCTTTCGCGTGATGTATTTCCCTCACAATGGGAATATTGTGACTGTAGACCAAATTTCGTTCCCTAGTCTTGATTCGACTACCAATAATCCGACATCCCTGAATGTCCTCATACGAAAGTGGTATCTACCCTGCCACGGGTTAATTATGTGGCAACTAGTCCCATGTTTTCAGTTACCGATGTAAGTGAGCCTCTCACTGTTTGCTCGTCTTCCTTTGACTTAGATCCGATAATTGACATGGAGAACTCTATGGGATTATTTGAACGCGATGTTCTTCTCCCTTTTGAGTCCCTTGACATGTGTTCCTCCCAGAGAACTATTCTTCCTTCTGATGAAGACCTCTTGGAAGCCATGATCAAGGTGTGTCCATTGACATGTCTTTCTTCCAGTTGGAAGCCATGATCAAGCAAATGAGGAAAGTTCCTTTCACTGTGTCAACCTCATTAAAAAATGAATCAGTGAGTCCGAGGATAGTTTCTTTTACTGTGTCAACCTCGTTAAAAAATGAATCAGCGAGTATGAGGAGAGTTCCTTTTACTGTGTCAACCTCATTTAAAAATGAAACAAGCTTCCGAGGATAGTTCCTTTTACTGTGTCAACCTCGTTAAAAAATGAATCAGTAGTTTCTGAGGATAGTTCCTTTTACTGTGTCAACCTCATTAAAAAATGAATCGGTGGCTGGTGAGGAGAGTTCCTTTTACTGTGTCAACCTCGTTAAAAAATGAATCAGTCGGCGATGAGGACAGTTCTTTTCCTATGTCAACCTCATTAAAAAATGAATCAGTAGGTAGATTGTAGAGAGTAGATTAATAGATTAGCAATAAATAGTTTCCGAGGAAAGTTCCTTTTACTATGTCAACCTCATTAAAAATGAATCAGTGTTTCATGAGGAAAGTTCTTTTACTGTGTCAACCTCATTAAAAAATGAATCAGTGGGCCATGAGGATAGTTCTTTTCCTGTGTCAACCTCATTAAAAAATGAATCAGTAGGTTATATAGATAGATTGTAGAGAGTAGATACGAGGATAGTTTCTTTTACTGTGTCAACCTCATTAAAAAATGAAACACGTTGCCATGAGCATAGTTATTTTCTTGTGTCAAGCTCATTAAAAAATGAAACAAATCCTCCCCTAATTGAGTCGAGTCTTTGACTAGATCTCGTAAATGTTAAGTCATATATTTAGGTTAGTTATTTCAATTTTTGCATAATTTTCTTACAGTTTTAGGTCAGGTCTTTCATATGATCTCGTAAATGAACCTTCATTCCATCCAGCTATTAATTACTGGCAGTGTACTTAGTTGAATGAAATGAAGCTGGGGGGGCATGCACTCTAGCAGTTACGCTTAGGGGGCACCAAGCACAATTTTCTCTCTGTTTCAAGCTTGTGTAAAAATGAAACCACTCTGAAGCATATTTTTTCTCTGTTTCAAGATTTTATAAAAATGAAACCTATCTTGAGTCAATTTTGGTTATTTTCAAGACTCGTTAAACTCATGAAAATCCCGAGATTATTTTGCTATCTTTCATTCTCGTAAAACACATGAAAATGCCGAGTTCTTTCCGTCTTTTCCCGCTCGTAAATTAAATTGAAAGTCGGCCACACGAGTATATTTTTATCCCTTTTTCGAACTCGTTAAAACTTACGAAAAAGTGAGAGCCATTGGATTTCTCTTTTAAGCCCTTTTCAGACTCTCTAAATATGAAAAGATTGCCGAGTACTTGATTGTTCGAACTCGTAAAAGTAAATGAATGATCGTCCCTTCAGTATAAGTTTACCCCTTTTACGGACTGAAATGGACTATTTACGAAAAAGGTATACGTTGACTAATTATGGTCAATAGAGTTCTCTCTCGCATTATTTTATCCTTTTTCGGGCTCGAGAGACTAAATTTATGAAAAAGTACACCCATGGAGTTTTCTTAAGTTTTTTCTTCTGACTCCATAAAATTGAAAAACACCGAGTTTCTCCTATACTGGACTCGTTAAAATTTAACAGTAAAGGACCTGTTCAATTTCAAACAGGAACGAACCACTCCTTCTTAGGGTTCGAATCTTAAACTAAGTTGGACTCATCCGAAGGATGAGCTTATAAAAAAGAAAATGTTATCCTCCTCAAGCTTGTCAAAAATAAAGAGGTACTTGCCAGAAATGGTGGGGGAAAAGAGAGAAAAACGAACCTGTTTGTTACATTTTGATTATTCAGAAAACCGTTAACCACTCTTGAACATGACACTTTTGTTCACCTGGGTTGGGAAAATCCTTTACCTAACAGTTAATCAAACCATATTGAAAGTCTTCAGCCGGTTTCTGGGTATTAGCTTTGGGTCAATTGTCACCAAGCCATCTGCAGTGTCGTTATGTGTTCAAGAGGACAGTTCAAACAAACCATTCATTTGCAAAATATCTATCATCCATTTTGACCATCCCTGAGTCAGTCCTTGCCAATATATTTTCAAAACTTGATCTATGATTTCGTGTTGTGGGCTTGCCTACGACAGATCACTTTCTATCGACGACAGCTCATTATCTAGGAAGTTGATCCAGAAATCGTCAGTACCTTGAAATCTGCATGCCTCAATGGCAGGTTTCTCGCCTTCAACGACAGGTTGCATCATTGACCTTCGATCGAATGATTCCGTGACATGTTCGACTTCAGCTCATTCATTCACATTTCATGGATTGTACTGAGTACTTTGAGAGCCATTGACATTACTGGTGGTTTCTCTCACACTTGTTAACATTTTACATCATTGACTGGTAATCAAGTGGTTTCTACCATGTTCGACTTCAACACATTTATTCACATGGATAGAATCATACTAGTTCGAGATGCGGAAATCAAGACCCTGGATCTAGTTTCTACCATCCAGGCTGCGAGGAATTTTGTTATCATTCATACAGTAGACTATTTATAAATAGATGGCTACGTCCATACTGTGTCTACACATGTCTATACTGTGATGTATTCAAAATCATTCCTGTATCAGAACAATTTAAGTTAGTTCTAGTTAGTTTTGATCTGAGTATGGGAATGCCTACCTCAACGATGATATGATTACATATATATATATTTTGCATTGAATGTTTTTACAGGTTCCGACTGGGGTGTCCACAGGATGATCCTTGAAATGATAAAGTACTTCACTCTTCATATATGACAGACTTCATCTTCATCTATTTCAGACTTCGCACTTTAGGGGGCAATCTGTTACACTAAAAACTGTCACCTTGACATTCTTCTAACTATATGAGCTCATTAACACTCATACATACCTCCTCTGCAAGTCTTACAACCTTTAATCCTCATGTCAAGCCATGAAACAAGAAGAAAAACCCTAAAAACCTCTGAAAGAATGGGTACGCAGGTAACATGAAGCCTGCCTGCGTTCCTAGCTTGGGTACGTAGGTAATGCATGGCTTACCTGCGTTCCAGAACACAATTTTCCTTAAGAATTCCTGCGTACCCCCTCCAAACTCAAAAAGGCGAGAAAGTAAAGTTAAAAAGTTGGTTTGAGGTTAATTCTAGAATGTTTTAGATGAGATTTTTTTGGGAATGAGTACGCTTTGATAAGTTGCATGTATCCCTCACCTTAAGGAACTAATCCCTTGATGTGAGGAGTCTATCCCTTTGAAGGAGGATTCTATCCCTACAAAGGTGGAATCCTAACCTTCTCATCTGCTCTATAAAAGGAGGCATTGGGTAGCCTCAAATGGTTAGATTTTGGAGATTGAGAATTGGAGTTCAAGCTTTATGTGTGATTGAGTTGAAGTGCAGTTGAGATTTAGACTTATTTCTACTGAGATTTTGAGAGGAAAGATCACATACCTCTATGTGCTCCTGAAGGAAGAGTTCAAGACTTATCAAAGTAGAGGAGACTCCTGCTTCAGACCCTGGGAAGGCCTTTCAAACATCAAGGCTAAGGTTGTAAGGTTCTTCTGTTATTTTAAGATTAATACAATCAAGTTTTCTTTTTCTCAATAAATTGTCGTTTGATTGTTTATTTCAATAAGCTGTCATTTGATCATTTATTTCATAGATTCCTTGATCAATATGATAGGTGTTGAGTCTCAAAAGTGTTTTCCATATTCATACATATTTCCATTATGTCATAACCATTCAGCTCTTATTTCATAGCCATCTGACCTAAAACCCTACATCAAGTAACCATTTTCATAAATATATGGGTTAAGATCATTGTCTTCCAAAGTTATTTATTTTATGTATTTAAAGTGAATTTATGATTAGAAACTAGAAAATTAACATAGTTTCATATATCTATATATGTGTTATGAGTTTTGTGACATGTGTAGGTCAAAAGGAAGCTTATAAAAGACCTTTATGTGGCCTCCCAAAGCCAAATTCGAATTTGAGTGGAGAAGATCATGGGATCATGAGGACATGTGTCTCATTTTCTTTTTGTATTGAAACTCTAAGAAGATATGTGTCTCATTTCTTATTTGTATTGAAACTCTAAAAATACATGTGTCTTATCATTTCCTATTTTTATTGTAACTCTAGAGATAGAGGGAGAGATTCATGGACTCTCATTAATGAGATAACTTCTCATATTTTTGTATAAATAGGGGAAGCTTTTTTCCTATTCAAGGGTAGTGAACAAATAGTGAAAAATAGGAGAAGAAGAGAAAGGATTAGAGATTGTTTTGTAACAAAGCTCAAGATGGAATGGGATGTAGATTTGTGAGTTTATCAATAAAGAAGTTCAGTTCTTTGATGTTGTTTTGATTACAACTTTAAGGAGCTGAAGAATTTCACCAAATTGGTAGCAGAGGGCCCCTGCTATTCGAGGAGGTTTTACATGTTTTCTAGATAAGTCATTTTCAATTCTGTTTTGTCATATTTCCTTACTTAGATTGCTTTCTAAAATCATAGTTTTTAGCATTATGTTTCATATCATTTGCTTAGATAAAGGATCCTCATGATAGTGCAGTTAGTCTCTTTATCAAGCTCTTCCAATAAATCTCTATTAAATGAATGGGATTCAATTTTAATATTCTAAGTTATTAGCATTTCATTTTTTGTTATTTAGTTAAAAAGAAGATCCTCATTATACTACAATTAGTCTCTTTCAAAAGCTCTTCCAATAAACCTCTAATTCACGAATGAGACTTAGTTGTAATATTGTGAGTCATTGATTGTTTTTCTTCTTAGAAGATCCTTATCACATTATGATTAATCTCTTTCAAAAGCTCTTCCAATAAACCTCTAACTCATGAATGAGATTTACTTGTAATGTTTATAAGTTGTTTCAGCATTTCATAGGAGATCCTTACTACATTATAGTAATATTTTTCTCAAGATCTTCCAATAAACTTCTATCAAATGAATGAGATTTCACTGTAATGTTCTAAGTTACTGTTTGTTTCAGCATTTCTTTTATGTTTTAGGAGATCCTCATTTCATTAGAATTAATCTTTTTCACAAGCTCTTCCAACAAATCTCTAACTAAATGAATCAGATTAAGTTGTAGTGTTTTGAGTTACTTTTCATTTCATGAATGTTCATTTAGAAAATGTAATATCCATGGATTAGGACTCTCTGTTTTCATCATTTTCTAGTTAGGAACATAATTTGCAAATAAACTCTGTTTTAATTCATTTATTAACATTTCCTTTTCTCCCTTTTGACATAGATCTAACTTCATCTTTTTAGCATAGAATAGCATACTAAGCATCAAACATAAAAACCCAAAAACATCAATAAAACACTAAAAACAACAAAGTAATAAAAAGGGATACTTAGGCACATATAATGCATTACACTTCATCAGTTTACTAGCCCTGGTCGATAATTTATGTTAACAATTTAGGACACTAAATTGACTAAACAATAGGTATGTTTTATAATTATTTGTTATACAGGTGCTATTTAATATTTTCTTGTTTGTGATTGCAGGTCGACGAAAGTCGACACTTTCTTGCAATGAAAGAACTCTTGTTGCGACAGAAGGATTATTGTTGCGACGAAAGAACTCTTGTTGCGACGGAAGAACTCTTGTTGCGACGGAAGGATTATTGATGCGATGAAAGATTTACGACCACAAATAAGCATTTGGATCTATGGTAGGATCGACACCTTCATAGCGTTTATTTGTAAAACGAATATATTTAGAGAAAGACAAACTTAGTTGTTCGTTTGTTGCTAGATTGTCTTCTGACACTAGGGAGATCGATCTTGTCCGCAAGATCGATTTATCCGGCCAACACACCTCCCCTCTATTTTCTTTCAATTCTAACAACTGATTTATTCTCCTTATCATAGAATTTGGATCCTCCTCAACATCTTGTATAATTTTAGCCACTGTCAAGGCTATTTGGACAGGGAAAATTGCAGTTTCTCCATATATCAACTCAAAAGGAGACTTCCCAATTGACTCCTTGGTAGTAAATTTACTGGCCCATAATGAAAATTTCAATTGTGAGTCTCAATTTTTCTGATTTTTTGATATGGTATTTTACAAAATCCTCACTAGAGTTTTTTTTTAAGATTTAGCCCATCCATTTTTGTGTGGATATCATATGGTGGAACGTCCCATGATGATGTTGTACTTTTTTCAGAAACTAAAAAACTTGTTTGACTTAAATACCTAAGCATTGTCAGTGTTAATCTTCCTTGGAAACCCAAATCTAGCAAGGATATTCTCCGCTATAAACTTGATTACCACTGCATCAGTTGCATTTCTGGATGGGATGGCCTCCACCCATTTTGTGAAATAATCAGTGGCTGTAAGTATCCATTTTGTGTTGATCAATGGATGGTGGGTGTATTTATCCAATGAATTATATGCCCCATTATTTGAAGGGGTCCTCTACAAAGACAAGGATCAAGGGGAGGGGTGCCAACTTCTATTTTTCTGCAAAACCATGACATTTTTCACAGGCCCTAACATATGTATGAACCTCACTGAATAATTTTGGCCAATAGAAACCAGCTTTGAGGATCTTATGGGTTATGGATCTCTACCTATAATGTCCCCCATAGACACAATTATGAAAATCATGAATAACCTTATGAATATCCTCTTCCACGGAACACAACTGAAAAATCCCCACTCGGTCCTTCCAGTAAAGCTGGCCATTTGAGATAAAAAAATTATGGGCATGTAGCCTCAAGGTCTTGTATTTAAATTTATCCAAATCCAATGGGAATTTTAGAAAAAGTAAATAATGGACAAGATACTTATACCACTATGAGAATAGGTACTTCATCTGAATTTTGTGTGTTGAGGTCTCAATGTTATTATTTTCATTTTCTCCTCCAATTTCTCCTTCCTTATTTGCCAACGGGTTTATGCCCAATGCCTGGCAGTTAGACTCAAACAATATTTTAGCTAATCCCTAGCCCTTTATCAACTTATTTGGTTTGATATCCATATCATATTCTTGTATCTGGGCAATCCACTTGTCTCTCTTGCATTCACTTTCACCCTGCACAAGAATATATTTCACAGTAATTGTAGCAATTTAAGCTATTATATTTGATTTCCGGAAATAAATTAAAATTGGCTTAAGAGATTTGACCAAGGCATATGCCCTTTTTTTCTAAAATATTGTATTTTAACTCAACACCTCACAACACCTGACTAAAAAATGAAATTGGTTGCTCTTATCATTCATTATTTTTCTGCAATAAGACAATTACCACCATGTTAGGAGAGGAAAAAGAGAAAATGAGGAATGGCCTCTGATAATATGGGATAAATAAGACTAGGGCTTCTGCAAAACGTTTTTTAATTCTCGAGAATGACTTACTAGATTCTATATTCCACTTGACTTCCCTATCCTTCTTCAAAATTTCTGTGATTTATTTGACAATTTCAGCATAGCTTGGTATGGATCTTCTTAAAAAATTTATTCTACCTAAGAAAACTTGAATTTATTTTCTATTCCTTGGTAATGGAATATTATTAATAGCCTCCACCCTTTTGGGATCAATATTCAATCCTTCCTTTGCCACAATCTGGCCTAGTAACTTCCCTTCATTTAAAGAAAACTATGATTTATTGGGGTTTAGGGATAGACCATACCTTCTTCATTTTGCGAAGGTGAGTTGTAAATGCTTAATGTTTTCTTCATCTGTTTTCAAGGAAAAAGTGATGTCATCTAGGTAAATCATTACGATTTTATCTCATTCCCCAACAAATGTTATACCCATTTTTCTTTCAAAAGTAACTCCAACATTTATGAGGCCAAAAGGTATCATGGAATACATAAACGTTCCCCAAGGTGTAGTAAAAGTTGTCTTCTTATGATCCCCAGGGTGTAAAATGACCTGATTGTATCTAGAGAAACCATCCTTCATAGACATGCAAGCACACCCTACTACTTTTTGCATAATGTAGTCCATTTTAGGCAAAGGGTAGTTATCTTTCAATGAGGCCTTATTCAGATTTCTAAAATCAACACATGGCCTTATCTCCCCATTTTTCTTCCTAACATGAGCTAAATTTTCTACCCAATCTGAATACCTCCAAGGAACAATATTCTTAGTCTGTAATATTTTCTTCACCTCCCTTTCAATTGATGGAAGTAACAAAGGATTAATTTTCCTGAGATTTTGCTTATATAGCTTCATTCTATTATTTTAAAGGAATTTTGTGTTTTATGAAATTGGTGTAAATTTTTTTCAAATCATCATATGACCAAAAAAACACATCCATATATTCTTTAAAAAGGTCAAGATACCTTTGTTTGTATTCTTTAGGAACTCCTTTAGCTAGCTTTATGATTCTAGGGTCTTCTTATGTGCCAATATTACAATCCTCCACCTCCTCCTCAAGCTCATGTTCAGTTGTCTTAGCAGCCACATCATTTGAGTTAAACAAAATTTCCAATGGGACCAACCCTCGGGGGATGTTACTTCCATTTAATTTCAAGATTTTGTGACCAACAATAGATTCTTCCCAGCTAGCTTGTTGTTCATATGTTATCTTCTCATGCTATTGATCAGTCAATGAGTTTGATAATTCTCCAATAAACTCCATAAATAATTTGATATGTTCCTCATCTTCTAACACCTACCAATGCTTAACATTTTTTGGTATTGAAGGCCTGTAACTGAACTCAACTTTGTATATGAGCAATGGGTTTTGAGGTGGTTTGAAATTACTAGTAGAAATTACCAAAGAGTCAACCATCATATTTCGTTCTCTAGGAAAGAACTAAATATTGAAGGCTAAGAAAAAAAATTTCAACCAAATCCCATACTTTGTTCTTGTAGGACGTCAATCTTGGATGCTTGGTTTGACATTGATTTTTTATTTTCTTCACCACTAGCTCTGAATCCCAAAACACATTCAAGCACCCAATGTTAATTATTTTAGGAGCTTGCAGCCTCAACAACAAAGCTTCATATTCAACAACATTGTTTGTGGCCTCAAACTCTAGCTTGAAAGAGAGAGGGATCAAGCTACCTTCTGGAGACACTAACAACACATCTTCCCCATTTCCTTACTTGGAATAAGCACCATCAAAATATAACTTTCATACCTTGTCATGCTCCAATGGTTGTTTACTGAGTTGAGCAGAATATTCCACCTGGGTGTCTCTTATAATTTGATCATCCTCTTCCAGTAACGTAGTAGATAAATGTTTCTCTTTACCATACATAGGAGCATTTTTTGAATAATCTGCCTTTGTAATTGTGTTAAAAAATATAGATTCTTTGTATAATCAATGCTCCTATCCACCAAAAACAAGAATTGTAGCATATATTAAATCCAGTTTAATGGATCCCCCTATTTTCATTCCCCATGAACTGGAAAAAAACATACCAAATATTGTGAGGGATGTTAGCAACTACATCCATTACTACACTTTTTACAGGTATTTGAGCCAAATTTACCACTAGATCCTTGATCATACCTAGGAATTTTACTCTTTTGGAATCAAATGATTATAGATCTTTGTATGGTTTTTTTATTTGCAATACCAACTGGCCCATCAAAGATAATGGCATTAAGTTATGAGATGCTTTTGAGTCAAACATACAATTATGTAGTAGTAGGTCATGAATCACCAAGGTGACATAGAATGGCATAGTGGAAGAGTCTTTCTCCTCCGCATGGGGTCCAAACACAACCATGGTCCTCTCTTCCTACAAGTTAAGGATGTCTTGCAAGGGGGTAGTGATAGGTGAACTCATAAACTGAGACACTTGAGATTTATAATTGGGTTGTTTCAATAATTCAGTTAAAGGGAAAATTATATTGACTTTATCCAACTCTTTTTAAATATTGAAGACAGAGGCATTCCTATCAATCTTAACAGAATCAACAGGTTATTTATTCTAATTGTATATTAGCTTTATCTGTGGGGGGAATTTATATGTTTTGGAGGCTTCAGACTCAATTGGAATAGGATTTAATTATTTTTTTTGGTTTGACGATATCGGGTTGAGTGGTTTCTTCCCTTTATCTGCTATATTAGGGGAACTTGGATGAAGATTTTCTTCATTCTGATTTTTTCCCCTGGACCTTTTCCTAGATGACCTAAGATCATATTTCCTATGTAACTGGGCTTGCAAGAAGTCAACAAATTTTTTTCCATAACTATCTATCTCATCATCATCTAGTGGAACATCCAAATCATCCCCTTCTCCTTCATGTGCTTCCATTTCATTTTCTCCCTCTTAGAGAGAAGAGAATTGGTTTTCTTGAACTTTCATAGTTTCTTAAACCATCTCCTAAAGATAATATTCTAAATACAAAGGAGGCTAAATATGGTCCTATTGATCCTTTCTCTCCCTTTGCAAGAGCTACAAGGGTAGCTTCCTATATTGGGGGTTAAAATTTATGTTTGGAGTTGGTTGATTTTGTTGAGGAGGGTTTTTTCTCCAACTCCATTTTTACAAGTTTGTTAGAAAAATTCCTTATTGGCTTATTCATCTCATATAATGTTTGTTCTTGAGCTTCCTTTACATGGCCTGAAGAATTGGCATCTTCCTTTCCCCTCCTCCTATTACCATATTTAACTTTCCTTTTCCACTTTCCAGTGAAGGTTAAATTATTTTCAACTTCCAGGGCATCTGTTTGGATTTGTTCCAGAGAATGGGACTTTATTTCCCTTAGGGTAAAACCAAATTCAGGTTCACAGGCTCCAACAAAAACCATTTTGGCAGTAGCCTATGGAGGTTTAATTTCAGTAGGAAGAGTAATATATAATTTATTAAACCTATTTATAAAATTTGAAACATCTTCATTATGTTTTTTCTTCATTGCATTAAATTCGGTAAGAATATACCCATTGTCACTTTTCTCCCCCCATTTCTACATGAAATAGTTCTCCATCTCCTCCCATGGATTAATTGAAGCAATTGTTAGAATCTTGAACCATTTCCTAGCCTCCCCATCCAGATATTGAACAAAGAGTCTTAGGACTACGTCTAGATGTTCCAAATTCAAATTCTAAAAAAATGCACAGAAAGTATCTATATGCTTTTGGGTTGAAATATCATCCTCCCCAGCGAACCTTGGTAGAAGTTTAAATTAATATTGTGGCATCCCATTCATACGGTATGGAAAGTTGACTGGAGCATATCTGTTAAGTATAAAACTAGGAACAACCATGTTTTGCAATCGAAGTGGTAGAATATTTACCACAGGGCCTTGTTGAGGAGTTGTATGGAGTGTAGCTAATAAGAGCTAACATGGAATGTTAGAAATGCTCTGAGTATGACTATTTATGGGGATATATTTGATTTCTTCAACTAATGGGAGGGTTTATAATGTGAAAGGAGGTGTACTAACAGAAGCCTCTTCGGATTTGACTCTTGAGGGAAATGATCTAAATGGTTGGAAACATTGTTCTGAATATTCCAAGGCTTTGGAACAGGACCTTGGGTAGTTTATCTTAGCCTTCTGATAGCTGGAAGTTGAAACTTCAGGGAATGAGATCACATGATCTGGAGTAATAGGGGTCCTCTCTTTCCAAACCCTCATGGATATGATTTTTTTAGGGTCGAATACAGGGGGAGTTTTCTGTTGAGAAGTGTCAGAGTGAGTATGAGGCCTTTTGAAAGCCAGGATAATCAAACGAAGATTTAAACAATGCAGTTGCCAAGGTGAGAGATATTCAACCCATGCCCCCTTTTTCTCACCTAACCAAGGGGTGTACAAATGTCATACCTAGGGAAAATATTATGATTCGTCCTCAACAATGGCAACAAAGATGTTGTAGCTCCTAGAGACAACCCCCGGGTTGAGGAGAGGTCCGTGCCTAGGAAATCTTAGAAGTGTTTTTAAGATCTAATTTTTTCACTTTAATTCAACATTAAACACATTTTAAAACAAAATTGGTTCCGAATATCTCTCAAGAGGGTAGAGGAAATTGATATAAAAATAAAACTCACAGAAGACATAATATCCAGCTCTGGTGGCCAAATTACAAAAGCACATAGTTCATTTGGTCATTGTAGTAAATGTGAAATAAGAATATGAATAAATTAAATTAAATACATCGGGATAAGCATAGAATCCAGTGCATCAGACTTCGGAAATAAAACGGATAAATGAAACACTAAATGGGATATCACATTACATGGAGCGCATATTAAGGACGCTATATATTATTAGTCATAGGCATGTTAGATCAAAATTATACATATATGAATCCATGATTTCATAAAGATACACCCAACAACTACTATTACATGCAATCCAAGAAGAAAACATAGATAAATGAAAGGAAAACATAAGAGAATACATACTATAGCCTCATGTGAGCCAGAATCACCAAAAATTGTTTATTAATCTATAGATAGAACATACATTTTTACTTTCTCCATTAATAGTTCTAGAGCCTTTTTTAAAACCAAAATTTGTAACCTCTCTATGAAAAAATAGCTCATAACCCTTCAAAATGTATCATAATTTTTTTTTATAGGGTTTGAGGATGAGTTCCCCTTACAAAATATTCCTTCTTGATTTTCAGATGATTTATCATAACAAAAATATGTGAGTGTGCTACTAGCACAAATGTATTAGCTAAAGCCTAACTAACTTGAGTTCATTTCCTAAAATAAAATATTTACAAAAAATATAAAATAGTAAGTGTCATGATTGACATGATCAAAAAAATATTCCATCTGGTGTCTCCTGGTAGACCAATCATGAAGGAAGAGTAGTTGGATCAATGATATGGATTTGTGGGGGATTGATGAACTAGTCACATTTCTGCCACAACACTGGAATCGGTAGAGGAGAGAAAGAGAAACTCTGATAGGCAATATTTAGACATGTGAGCCTTGCAGAACTTGTCATGTTGGGAAACAAAGTCTTGACTATCCATAGTGTAGAAAATATCTAACACAACTATAATACCATGTATAAATTACACCAATGGATTCAATCCAATCATGTAATGTACTAAAACAAGATAATGAATCCTTCTACAATGTTTACGGAATATAAAACACGATCGCTCAATCACATGCAAGTAAGAGAAAGAAGTAAATCAATACACAACACCAGATATTCTTAGGGAAAGCAACTGCTCAAAACCCCTCCATATTTATTGTATAATCAACCATGGAATCATGAAACAATACAATTTATTTATGATCGCCACAACCTCATACACTCTACCAATTGGTTCACACTGATCTAGGAAAAATTGGACAAACAAATAGCCAGTCAACCTACCCTCAGCCTACCCTGCTTATGCAATCCCTAGAGAAATAAACCCCTATTAAATAGGAAATTCAACCTTCCTTGATTGCGCAATTCATAATGGGCTTCATGTGGTTATATAACTACATCTGGGAATTTTGCTAAAAATACAACTGATAGTTTACTTTCCTTGAACCTTTGTCTCAACTGGGTCTCCACCAGAATTAGCATGCATGCAGCTACAAATAGTGAATCATCAGTTACTTGGTAGATCACTTCTAGTGAATTAAATCTATTTTAATTCACTTGAACTTCCACTAACTCATCAAATAGTTAGAACTAGTTAAATTTTTTTTAACTCAATTATTGTGAGTTAACTGATCCCACCCTGTAATGTTCCCAAATTTTAGCCTCAAAGCTAAATGGAACATTAGAGTTAGCAGTATCTTTAGCTGGTGAATAAATGGGTATAAAAGCCCATAAGTATCCTAAGGAGGAATAAAAACACTTCAAGTGTGAAAGGAGACACTCCTTGCAGCTTAATAAAACACCTCCATGTGTGAACAGGGATAATATCAAGTTGATTCAGTCTACTTTGACTAAGTCAACAACACAGTTGTGGAGGAGCATGAATCAAGGAAGGAATAACAGAGTTTTGGAGGGAGATGAATCTCTTGATGGAAATGACCTAATTGGGTGGGGCCAAGGGCAAGCAAACTCAAATTTTATTTAAGGAAGAGGATGGCAGCATTATTCTTCATGTTTTAGATTATTATTTTTGTCTGCTCAGACTTTTGTTGCCTCTTGCTGCTTAGCATGGTTGCTGTGCTGTTTAGCACCAGGTGTTCCCGAGCGGGAATGCCACCTCTTTCCTTGAGGAGCCTCTTGGAAGAGTTTGCATTCAATTTACACATTAGGTTTTTAGGCCAAGCTTCAGCCTACTTCATCAACACATTTTTTGCAGATGATTGTGCAATGTTGCAGGGCGCAGCAGTGGAAGGGATTGGAATCCCACTTTCTGAGCTAGTTTCTCATTGGAAGAAGGTTTCCTTCAATTGAGAAATCTTTTTGGAGAGATATAGAGCTCATTTCAGATCCATGGCATCATGCCACACATTTCCTTAACATTCTCAGCATTTTTCCAGCTAGGGAATGTGTTATTTTTGGAGGCAGCTTTAGTGGATGGTCTAGTGGCTCCGTTGCAGTGTTTTCTTGTGATTGAGAGGTTCATCCCTTCATGGGAGGAAGCCCTTGAGGGATATACATCAGATCTGAAATATTTCAGCCTTCTACACTCTTATGCTTTAGTGTTGCAGTGATTATTTAGTAATTTTCTGAAGATCACATTTGCATGCAGAGTGTATGACAAGAAACCCTTTCTGGGTTTTCTTGTAATTGTAATAAGGAGACTAGATCTCAGTTTATGAGCTTGATTATCTAATATATGAGAAGATCTATTTGTCTTCTTAAATTCTGAGTTAAAAAGCTCTTGAGATTGCATAGTTTCCTTTGTGCATTATTTCTGAGTAGCAGTGTTTGGGGTTTTAGTGTTTTTCAGCTACACTAGGTGGTGGGAGGTCTATTTACCTCACCTAGTTTCATTTCTTTCTGATCTCCTCTTGGAATTAGATGCTATATGGATATATCTAATGGATCCAAGTGATGATTTTCATTTTTATGCATATATTTCTGGAAATGCGTTTTTCTGTGAATGCATTGCTGAGCAGTCCATTTTTGGAATATTTTAAGATATTCCTAATACTGCTTATTTTCCCTATTTTGGGATATTACAAACCCACACTATAGTAGTGCTACAATTGCAATTGGACCCTGCTAATAATAGAATCACTCTACATGTCTATCCTTTGACCCTCAACTCGAAATTATTTAGATAACTAAGTCTATCACACTTAGTTAACTATTACAAGTTGTTATGAGATAATATTACAATTTATTTAAAAATTGGTTACATAGTAATGTGTCGCTAGGATCCATCACTGTGTGACCTCTGATCCCACACCAGTGTGTGTGTTGTTTCTGGATGCCAATTTCATTGTTTCTTGTTGCAAATTTCAACAATCCCTCTCAACAAGAAAGGAATCAATGTGTCCCGATCCGGTACCTTTGGAATGTTTTGCATGCAACACTGCTCTAGTATTTTTCACACATGAAACTCTCCTAAAACTAAATAGCCTCAAAACAACTGAATAAGTATAATGCATATATCATCAGAGTATTTTGACTGCTACTAGCTACTGCACATGTCTACTGGACTCTTTGTGCTGCTGACATCTGCATCCATGCCCTCTGCACTGCTGCCAACTCTGATATGCGCTCCAGTATCCGACACCTGTCACTCTGATTTATGTCCTCCTAACATCTGACTGCATCAATCTAACCGATCCTTCCTGCTACTGTTGTATTATGAGCTCCTCGTATCCAGGTTCGATCCATGAGACACACCATCTCAATGGACCCTACCCAAATTTATTCTTAGGATCAATCCCGCACATAGCCCCACCTCACACCTGGAGGTATAGCTACATGTACTCCCTCTGCCCATCTGGCTCGAAATTTCCCCCTCATGGAGGTCTCTTCTTGCTTCACCTTGTAGATCCACCTAGATCCAACCACTAACTTCCCCACTGGTCTTGGGATCACTTCCCATGATCTGTTTCTGATAATGAAGTCATACTCATTAACCATGGTATCAACCCATGTTGTTTGTTTCACTGCTTCCTCAAAAGAGGATGGTTCTTTCACAATACACTCGCTCATAAGAGCCAAGTATCTAGTGTACCTATCTAGGGACCTTCTCTACTTGCGCTATGATGTAGGTGCTCCTACATGCTCTGTCGCATCTAGCATCAATCTGTCAGCCTCTCTGGTGTACTTCCTACCATTTCTGGTGGATGACTTCGCATGAGTGGTTTCTGCCACTCCATGATCCTCATCTTGTGGTTGCTCCACATCCTGAGGTTCATCCTTTAGAACTAAGAGTTCCTCATTTGCATGCACGTCAAGCTCCCTCTCAAGGGACAATCACATGGCTTTCTTCTCATCAAATCTAACATCTCTCCTGACAACTATCATCTTGTTAGCTGGTAAATACACCCGATAGTTGTGGGGAGTATCAATTTACCCCAAAAATATCCCAACCTATGTTGTTGGTTCTAGCTTCTTCCTGGCATCTTTGGACACATGGTAATAGACAGATGAGCCAAAAATTTTAAAATATGAAACATTCAGTTTCTTACCTGAAAAATCCTCCTCTGGTGTACTCATACCAAGTATCCGATGAGGACTCCAGTTCTACACAAATATCGCTATGTTGCATGCCTCTGCCCATAGATGCAATGGTAGGCCCTGATCATGTAACATAGCTTGTGCTTCTCCCACAATTGATCTGTTATTTATTTCTGCAACCCCATTTTGTTGTGGGTTATGAGGTGCAATCAATTCTCTCTGAATTCCTTCTTTGGCATAGAAGTTCTTGAATTCATTAGAGACATACTCACCACCATTGCTGCTCCTTAGAGCCTTCACCTTATTCCCTGTATCTTTCTCTACCAGTGCTTTGAACTCATAAAACTTGGAGAGCACCTGATCTTTCTTCTGTAGAAAGAAGATCCAACACTTTCTAGAAAAATCATCAACAAAAATCACATAATACATGTGCTTTGTTGTGGAAGGGGTAGATAATGGTCCACACACGTTTGAGTGAACTCTCTCAAGGATTACCGCTGCTCAGTTCTCCTTCTCATGAAATGTGGCCATAGTATACTTCCCCATGGTACATCCCTTGCATGTGTCTATCTGTGCAAGAGTACCCTTTGGAAAACCTGTAGAAATCTGTTGCATGATCCTCAAAGCACTCTGGTGTAGATGGCCCAATCTCTTGTGCCATAACTCACCTGTATCTTGGCTCACCACCGTCCCTGCTTTACTACTCAATTCTGCGCAACCATCTACATCAAGTTTGTAGAGGTTCTTCACGTGAACCCCAATCTTCTTTACCTGTGTTGTGGCTTTGTGACGAATCAATGCCTTTCCTTCACTGAAAACCACATCATATCCAAGATCCTCCAACAAAAAAACTGAAACTAAATTATTTTTCAAGCCTAGTACATGCGTAACATATTTTAATAAGAAAGGTTTACCTGATTGTCTCTAGAAAATAACTGTTCCAATCCTGGTAGCGCTATATCACCTGTCATCACCCATCTCGATGTGCATCTGAGGATCCTTCTCCTCTAAAATACTAAAGAGTTATTTGTTTCCCACCATGTAGAAATATGCTCCACTATCCAAGTACCACATAGATCCCATCACAATTGACGCCATGCATGTGATGAGAGAGAAGTCCAAATCAAAGTGTGAGGCAAAAGCTTCACCCGCTGCAACTCATGGAGCCTTCTTGTTGTTCTTCTTCTTTTGTGGACAATTTGTGGCATAATGTCCATGATGATGACAGTGAAAACATTTCACCTTTGACATGTCACGCTTCTTGCCTTCTTTCTCGGTTTCAGATTTGGAATGGGAATTCCTCCCCTTCCCCTTGTTTTCCTTACTAGCCAAGGCACAATTTTCCTCATCATCAGTATTGGATGAGGATCCATCCATGGTATTCCATCGAAACTCTTCTTGTACCAAATTTGACCAAAGTCGCTCCCAATATGGTAACTTCTCCCTCCCATTCACAGAGTCTTGGTAACTATGCCAACTCTTGGGAAGTCCTAGATGTGCTAGGCTCACCAAGTCATCATCAGATACAATAATCCAAACACTTCCTAGCTCATCTCGACATTGAGTGAACTTGGTCTAGTATTTCTGGATTGTGTTTCCCTTCTCCATTTTTATTTTCCTGAGCTTGTCCTTGAGTGCCAATTTTCTGTGGTCACTACTGCTTTGAAACAGATCTGGCAAGGCCTTCCACATAGCATATGGATTTTCCTTTCCATGGAGACTCGAGACAATATGATATCGAACTCCCTCTAACAAGATCCTCCTCACCTTTGCTACCTTCTTCTTCCATGCATCAAGAACTTGGGCATCTATTGTTGTGGGCTTGGGAATATCATTATCTATGAATTCCTTCAACCCATTGTCCTCCAACACTACCTCCATCTTGTCCTTCCACACAATATAATTCGAACTACCCTCAAGTGCATATTCGAGTCTCAAGCCATTGAAAGACATCTTGATCAGCTTATAGCTCTAAATAAAGTACCTGCAAATTTGAATATTGTTGAACACAAACTGAATTTCTTCTCCACTATTGTAATTTCTCTAACACAACTATAATACTATGTATAAATTACACCCATGGATTCAATCCAACTATATAATTTACTAAAAAAGATACTGAATCCTTCTACAATATTTGCGAAATATAAAACACGATCGCTCAATCACATGCAAGTAAGAGAAAGAAGTAAATCAATACACAACACCATATATTCCTAGGGAAAGAAATTTCTCAAAAATTATCCATCCTTATTGTATAATCAACCAAGGAATCATGAAACAATACAATGTATTTATGATCACCACAACCTCATACACTCTACCAATTGCTTCACACTGATCTAGGAAAAATTGGACAAACACATAGCCAATTATCAGCCTACCCTCAACCTACCCTACTTATGCAATCCCTAGAGAATTAAACCCCTATTAAATAGGAAATTCAACCTTCCTTGATTACGCAATTCATAATGGGCTTCATGTGGTTATATAACTACATCTGGGCATTTTTCTAAAAATACAACTGATAGTTTACTTGCCTTGAACCTTTGTCTCAACTGGGTCTCCACCAGAATTAGAATGCATGTAACTATAAATAGTGAATCATAAGTTACTTGGTAGATCACTACTGGTGAATTCAATCTATTTTAATTCACTTGATATTCCAGTAGCTCATCAAACAGTTAGAACCAGTTAAACTGATTTTAACTCAATTATTGTGAGTTAACTGATCCCACCTAGACTACATTAGTGCTACAACTGCAACTAGACCCTGTTAATAATAGAATCTCTCTACATGCCTATCCTTTGACCCTCAACTCGAAATTCTTGAGCTAACTAAGTCTATCACACTTAGTTAACTATTACAAGTTGTTATGAGATAAGATTACAATTTATTTAAAAATTGGCTGCACACTAATGTGTCGCTAGGATCCATCACTGTGTGACCTGTGATCCCACACCAGTGTGTGTGTTGTTTATGGATGCCAATTTCACTGTTTCTTGTTGCAAATTTCATCACATAGAAATTGGAAATATCTCCTTAGATAGTTAACTATTGTCCTTCCTTTCAAGGAGGAGGCCTTATCATGAGAGGAATCAACTTTTCTCTTAGCTTCTACTAACTTTTGACTGTACTTCTCCCATGGGATCAATGTCCCTACCATGTCCCAATAGCTGGGAAATCCATCTCTAACCCTCTTCTCGAACTATGATTTTAATGTAGCTACATCCTTAAACACATTTTCCAAGAGTTCCTTGGCCTTGGCTCTATCATCTTCCTTCTGAATCACCTTGGATACCTCCACAATTGTAGCTACCCGGTCCACCACATCTATGGCCCTCAACTCACGAGTTGGATTTTCATTAATATACTAAATTCATCTTTTAGTTTTTTTAGCATTCTTTTGACCCTCCTCTTTAGTATCCAAGATGAGGAACTCATATTCCTTGATTGCAACTTTTTTCTATGCCATCAGAGTCATATTCTTCCAATTATTCTTCACCACTATTATTATTTCATTCCATATAAGTTATTTCTTGATTTTTTGCCTACAAATTTTTGTTGGTCAGTTCTAAATTTTTTTTGGCAGCCTCCAGTTGCTTCTCCTTTTGTGCAAGGGCATGATTGGCATTGTATGAATCCACCTATACTTTCTTAAGTTCTCTTTCTGAGATTTTCATCTCAATGAAATTTTTAGTGAGAAGCTTAGTGGGATTCAGAGGATTCTCTGGCACAATCATTCGACAAATATGGGAGTCAATTTTTTTTTGGAGCTCTGCTACCTGTTGTTTCAGGACCACCACTTTGTTATTTTGATCTATTAGCTCCTTGGCTAGAATATATTTTTCTTCCTCCATTTGTGCTACTTCCTTAAACTGCACATGTTCACTAGTAGACATCTTCAACTTATGCCTCATTTCATGGATCTCAGCTTGTGTACTCTGGATAAGAGTTTCTAGAGTATTTTGTCTTATGGGTTCACTCCAAACTTTATTATCAGTTCCTTGAATTTTTCATTTTGCAAATGTGGAGCTCTAGAGTTAGCTCTCTCTTGCTTCAGCTTCGTTGAAGCCTTATCTAGTATATTTTTATCTTTCCTAATGGTCAAAACATTGTTGCTTAGTTCACTATACAACATTTCTCCCACCTTCCTATGAAATTTGATTTTTTCGGGCATATGGACACTTGTCATGTCCAAAGATACATCCAAAGCCCTAAATTGTGCAACTGATGGGAGGGATTGTGTCGAGGGGTGGTGTAGTGAATAATTCATTTGGTTCCTCTCCAAGTCCATGGAATCTAGGAGTGTGGTATGGTAGGGTACCAAATGCGATTCCAGTTGTTGCTACATCTCTTCTCTAATATTTTTGTTTATTTCCTCTATTGCCTTCCCTATGGCCCAAATGCATTTTGTCCTTGTTGAACTCCCATCAAAACTTAGAAGGGATACCTCTATAGACAAGGAGGCATAAGCTTGCAATGGTTCTTCCAAGGCCATGTGGAAACCTGGCCAATCTAGCTTTGTCTCGATCAACCTAGTTTCAATCTCTTCCTCCACTGTTTCTTGGGTTTTTTCCTTTTTTCTGGTGTGGACATGTTCCATTTCCACATCTCCAATCTCATCTTCATTCCTTTTTTGCTTCTTTTCATTTGTTGTTGGAGTCTCAATCTCCACTTATTTACCTCGGTGCTCACTTGTTAGCGTTGTCGGGGACCCTTTGTGTGGTGGGTGTGGTCCCCACCCATCTCCAGTGGGCGAACAAGCGGGGGGCGGGATCGAGCCGAGACCCCTAGGAGTTAATCTAGGTCATCGATCTGGCTATCCTTCCCTATTGACTTTTCTGCACCTCAAGGTGTCTCTAATACATCGTCGTGTTTCCCCCAACAAAATGCACGAGGGCCGGCCAGATGTCACGTATCTGCTTTGATACTAGTGCGAACTTTATGCGAGGGCTCCCCGTCTATTATTTGTCTCTATTTTTTCATGCCTTAGTCAACTTTCTTCTTTGTTTTTTTTTAACCGTCACCCTTTTCCCATGGACACTTAGTGCACTGTTAACACCTACTTTGACTCTTTTTCATTAAGCTAGGTATATCCATTCTTCACTGAACTAGTGTGAACAAGAGACCATCTGACATTAAAACAAAAAGGGATGAAAAAGAACAACACTATGTGTATCACATTAAGATAATTTAAATAAGAATGATTCACATTAGTTGTTTCAGAACGTATAATTATGAAACATATAAAAACTTATAAATTTAATTAATTAACATATAATTAAAAAAAAGAATAGTTCTATGTATAGATATGTGAAATATATATAATATAAATAATTTCTATAAATTAAAATTCATATTATCCTATAAATTAAAATAATGATTCATATTTATGAACATTTATCTCAAAATTTCATATTTAAATTTAATTAATAAATATAGAAAAACCTATAAAACACTTCAAATAAAAATACTAAGTGAAAATATGTGTAAGTATATGTATCATCAAAAAAATTAAAAAATTTAAAATAAGTGTGTAATTTATATAAATATAAATAGTATTGTTATTTATTATTATTATTATCCAATTTTTAGGTCACAGCCAAGCCAGACACCAAATTGGTGTATGAGACCCCCTTGTTAGTGGGACAAGGGACCCGCCTCTGCACAACAATTTGATTGCTAAGTCTACGAAGACATACATACTCTACCCCCTTTTGGTTTTGAACTTGTGACTTATTAGGAGGAAACACATGCTCTTAACCATCAGGCCCACTCAAGCTGTATAGGTTCATCTTAATTTTTAGATTTATCAAGCTTTGAGAGAAATCAAATCTCAATGTATAAATCTGTTTTCAAATTTTACACTTTACACTCAAAAAGATAATTTACATTTTAAAAAATTTGATATCTATATTGATAAATTCAAAATTAAAATAAATATATATTATTTTTTCACCAAAAACAAGACCATATCAATATATGAAATACATAATAAAAACTATCAATCAAATGCACAAAGCACAGCTACCATGAGCACATATCCAAGCTTATAGTGATTTTTTTGGATTATATGAGTCATTCATACTTCTTGATTTGTAGATAAATATTATTTTATGTTAAAATAATAGATATAGTATTGAAATAAAAATATTTATATTTAGTTTAGTTTAAAAACATTATAATTATTGAAATTATTGAGCCAAGAGGCTCATTCTACAGCCCTATATAAGTGGATGTGTAAGTTTGTTCGTCCTGTCTATCCCTAGAGTTGACACATGTCCCTTTAAAATAAAAACAAATAAAGTATGCTCTAAATAGAAAAATAATGTGGGCTATCATAAAAAAAAAATGACTATGTTGTAAAGTAATTAGAAGTAAAGAAAAAAAATGTGTGAGTAAGATGCTTAAACTTTATATTTTTGAAAAATATTTCAATAGGAGTTTTAAATAAACTATTTGAAAATCTATGTTAACTAAATTATGTCGATATCAACTTCATATATATCTATATATACAAAAAAATTTGTTAAAATAAAATATTTTAATGTAGTTTATAAAAAAAATATTCAATGTGGGTTATCAATGAAATATTTTAATACGACTCAATATTGACATATACTTAAAAATGTAATAACAAGTAAAAAAGCTATTTTAATTCGTGCTATAAAATGTTTAAATGTACATATTATGTAAAATATTTTAATATCAATTATGTATATATTATAAATCATTTAATATATATATCTGTGTGTGTGTGGTTAAAACCGTTTATTTCATCCTATATGCACTCTCTATAACATTTTAAAATACTATTTAAACAACGAAAAATTACACATTGTATTTTACACTCTAAAAAAATTTGCACTTGAACAAATTTGATCCCTCTGGACTCATGTTAAATCCATACTTAAGATGGATATATGCTAGTGTAATAAAATATTATGAAAAAAACAATTTCTTATTATTGAAATCCAATTATATAGAAAAATATTATTTTTATGAATTCAAAAATATGACCCAATTTTTTATGATCTAAATTTATTTAAAATTGGATTAAAGTTTATTATTTAAATTGTAACAAGTACCAGATACTAGCTAGTTCCTACGAATTCGTATAAATATAGTCAAATTAAAGTAAAAAATAATGCATTTGAGTGTTATATTATACTAGTTACTAAAAGTCTTTTTTTTTTTTTACTTTTATTAATTTTTTTAGATACTGAACTCCACGCATGTGCTCCCTAACTTAGGTTGATGAATTGATCCTCTACATTGCCCCTCCACCGACATAGCCCCCTCGGAGTCCGCTCTGGGTTGGGAACCACTCTCAGATCCTCCACAACCCGATTTGCAGCCTCCTCACGATGCATCAAAAATCGCCTTTGACTCACTGGTCTCCTTAATGAGACCTCTGCGAACACGCCCTACAATATCAAAATTTGTGAAGAAGCTCGAAGGAATACCTGAGATCACTCTACCTCCAACTCTCCCACGTAGAGCTGCCCTCTCATTATCAGAAAAAGGATTAGTTGGACAGTTCACAGGACTATTGCCCTCTCGAAAAACTGTTCAGAAGTGGGTAGAGAGAAATTGGTCTCAAGTGACACAAGGGAAAATAACCATTAGATTTTGTGGAAAGGGATACTTCATCTTTCACTTCGAAACCAAGGAAGACAGAGACCTTATCTTAAGAAGTGGCCTGTATTTTATGGATACAAGAGGACTCTATCTGAATAGATGGACTCCAGAGTTCGATCCTGAGCTGGATTTCCCTAATGCTATCCTGGTGTGGGTTCGACTACCACATATCCCCTTACATTGTTGGGGAGATGAATCTATCAAAACTATTGAAAATTTGTTGGAAAATATATCGACAGGAGTGAGCCAAAAGACAACATGCAGGCATGTGCGAGGATTTGCATCGAAGTCGACTTAGGAGAAGGGCTACTAGAAGCTATCAAGCTCAAATTAGACAACTGGACACACATACAACAACTGGATTATGAGAAAATACCATTCAAGTGCAAGGTATGTCATGAATACGGGCATTTCAAAAATAAATGTATTAATAAAGAAGATGAAGAAAATAAAACCAAAGAAGCACAAGAACAAAAATGGGAGCAAGTTAAAAAAAAAGGCAACAAATAAAACATCACATGTCCGTATTCCTACATCAACCACAACCCCCTCTTTCCCTCCCTCAAAGAATCCCCTCCAATCATCCTCCTTCCCCCATGAATCCTCTCCTCTCTCTGGCTTGAATCCATTTGATCCCCTAGAAATCCCCTTTGACCCTCCTCCATCCCCCCATGCTCCCATATTCCCCTCTCTAGTGGCCTCCGGTGGTTTCTCTTCTCATCCTCGCCCCCCCTCCTCACCTGGCTTTGCATTCTTGGGTCCTCCTCTTTTGACTGCTCCTCCCTTCCCTCCTAGTCCTCCCCCTGATCCTCAGAAAGGATCCTCACCTGAAATCAGTGAAAAGAGTCCTTAACATCTGTTGATACTTCTAAGAAAGCTAGAAAGAAATCAAATGAGGAACCAAGGGATGAGGAAACAAAAAAGGATCTTACTCTAGGCACCCGAAAACCCATGGAAAGTTACCTTGAAAAAGGATCTAGAAGTAAAGAGAAAATCCAACATAATCATCGAGGGAAAGGTTCCTTGGCATCAAACCAAAATAAATAATGATAATGGTCTCTTGGAATTGTAGAGGATTAGGAAATCCCTCTGAAATAAACATAATAAGGGATCTTATATTAGGGGAAAAACCAGATATCCTAATGATCCAGGATACCAAATCAGCAGTTAAGAAATTGGAAACATCATACAAAAAATGAGAAACTATGAAGGAACAAGATTGTCTGACATTGGGGCATCGAGAGGATTCACTACAATTTGGCACAAAGAAGAATGAGAATTACAGAATCAGAGAATGGAAGCACACTGGATAAAGACAGAGTTAAAAAGTAAAACTACAAAAATACAAATCAACCTTTATAATGTTAGATCTAAGACTTTATGATCCATAATTTTGATAAATGTCTTTCGGATTAATCACATCATTAGGATTTGGTCGAAGTTTCAAACCATCTAATGTGGTTCATCCTTTATAATGTCTATGCCCAAAATCATTATAAAGATAAAGAAACATGTTGGAAATCACTGAAAGAAAATATGTTGCTTGGAAAAGAAGAAAACCTCATTCGTGGAGGAGATCTAAATTTAGTTCTAAATGATGATAAAAAAAGGGGGGGTACTTCCATCCATATCCCTCTCGTGACACTCTTGAAGAGATCATTGAGAGCTGCAATTTATTAGATATTCCTCCCAGGAATGTATGTTGAAAATGCAACAAGATGATGGAGCTTAGTGAAAAGAAGTCGCCTTCACTAAGTGGGCCTGTAGGCTATTTTTGGCGCAAAGTCTATTTTTAGACATATGGATCATGGTCTATGAGTTGCAGGATGCTATTTGTGGATGATTGGTCAAGTTCGTAAAAATAGATAGACCTCTATTTTTAGACATTGGGCGGAATCTATTTTTAGACTGCCAGTCTAAAAATAGATCAGTCGAATATTATTAGCTCTTAATAATATTTGGACTATAAACATTATCTTATCCTCTTGCAGCACTTCAGTTCGAGCTACGGATGTGGCACATGCAGCTGACAGAAGGAATTACGCTATTCTTAGGGTTTAATTGAGCTATTGCATGGTTGACTTCAGTTAGAACTCATGTGGCAGAGTTTGGTGGAGTTGATGAGACAGTTGATGGAGTTGTGTTCGATTTAACTTAGTTGAACTAGTTGTATTTAGTCTAACTGATAAATACACTAGTGATGAGTGAGAGCCTGAATTAATTAATAATTAATTCATTAATTATTAACTCATAATTCAACTAAAGAACACATCGGTTACTTTACAATGCATGGACAATTCGATGGAGACAGTGTTAGAGGTGGGTGAGGGTGAGTTTGCTATCGATTTAGCGACTATTGGGCACGTGCATGAGATTTGCAAACACATTGATGGAATTGCCAATAGGATTGCACGGTAGTTGGAGCTATTGAGATTCGAACTTGGATCTCATCATTAATCAACTTGAGTTGCGCGATGAGCGAGAGCGGAGACTTGTGAGGAAGAATTTGAACTGCCAGCTTAAGGATCTTCCGTGCTAGTTTGTGTGTAGCATGTGAGATAGTGCTGAGAGCTGTGAGAGCTTTGTGCTATGTATTGTTACATGTTCTCTATCATTATATTTTACAGATATTTGGGGGTTTTCAGCTATTGCTTTCCCCATTACATACTGTGTTTATGTGTGCTTGACTATTGTGTTTATGCGCGCATGCGACTGTTTCTTATTTCCGCATTTTGATGATCAATTGTAGAAGAGGTTATTAGTTATGCATGAAGCTTAAATAGTGTGTAACCAGGATAATCTCGAAGAATAATTCAGCAAATTATTCAAATTTCTACATGGTATCGGAGCTTGATTGATCATCGGATCTATTACGGTGATTACATTTTATTTCTATAGGCAGAGTCTGTACGAGGGCCAGGTAGCCTCTAGATCCATCCTTTCTTTGAAAGGTGATATATCCAGTAAATGCCCCTATAGTCGATCTCTATATTAGAAATAACTTCTTCTCAAGTTTAGATCAGAAGCAGTAGATTTTTGAGCTTGGAATTCGAATTTTGCAGCAGTTTGTTTTCTTGGTGCCGGAGTTGAAATGTCTTTCAAAGGATTGCGACTGGAATATGCCCTTGAGGGCAGTTCGAATTATGTTGCATGGAAAGACTAGATGGAGGCGGTGTTAGATGATAACAGGCTGAAGGAGTTCATAGATGCTGAGATCCCAAAGCCTACTGATGCTGCTCAAGTTGAGGCTTGGCAAAAGAAAATGGCGAAATGTCGAAGGATTCTGTTGGAGGGCGTGAAGGATCACATTGTATCCAGCCTGCATGGAAAATCTTCTCCATACTTGATGTGGAAAGTGTTGATAGATCTATTCCAGAGCAAGAGCGACCAGAGGAAGTTGGCGCTCAAGGATAAACTCAGAAACATTAAGATGGAGAAAGGCGACAGTATCGCCAAGTACTTCACGAAGTTCACTCAATGCAGAGATGAGCTGGGAAGTGTGGGGGTGACTGTCGATGATGAGGACTTGGTGGACCTGGCTCTCCTTGGTCTTCTGAAGAGTTGGCACTCCTATCAGGATTTTGTCAATGTTCGGGAGAAGTTGTCGGGATGGGAGCGACTGTGGTCGGATCTCATGCAAGAGGAGATCAGGCGGACTACCAGGGACAGATCTTCATCAAAGGTATCTGATGAAGAAAATTGCGATTTGGCTGCCAAAGCAAAGAAGGGGAAGAGCAAGAAAGCTTCTCAGTCTGGTGCGAAAGGCAAGAAGCAAGACATGTCCAAGGTGAAGTGTTTTCACTCTCACCAGCATGAACATTATGCCATAAAATGTCTGCAGAAGAAGAAAAATAAGCATGATGTTGGATCTGCAGCGGGAGAGGCATTGGCCTCCCAGTTTGAGTTGGATTTTTCACTGATCGCATGCTTGGTCTCAAGTGTGATGGGATCAGTATGGTTCTTGGACAGTGGTGCGTCATTTCACATGACAGGAGATCGGGATTTGTTTTCAGATCTGGAGGAGAAAGATCTTGGAGTGCACATCGAGATGGGCGATGATGGTAGATACCGTGCGACCAGTATCGGTACCATTTCATTTGAGAGGGAGTCTCGTAAACCCTTTGTATTGAAGGAAGTATTGTATGTTCCAGGATTGATGAAGAATTTGATCTCTGTGGCGATGTTGGAAGACAAGGGGTATGATGTGGTCTTCAGCGAGGGAAAGGCTTTCTTGCGCAGTAAGACAACTTGAGAAACCCGGAAGATAGGGGTTCGAGTCAAGAACCTTTATCAGTTGCAAGTAGATGGCTGCGCAATAATGGCATGCAAGGCAGAAGGAGTGGTGAGCCGGGATGATGGCGAGCTGTGGCACAGGAGATTGGGCCACATTCACCATGGAGCTTTGAAGATACTGCAGCAGATTTCTACTGGGCTTCCTAAGGGCACTCTTGCGCAGTCAGATTAGTGCAAGGGGTGTACCTTGGGAAAATTTGTGAAAGCCACCTTTCACGAGAAGGATAGTCGCGCCACGATGATCCTTGAGAGAATCCACACAGACGTGTGTGGAAATTTCTCAGTAGCTTCGACATCAAAGCACAAGTACTATGTGATCTTTGTTGATGATTTCTCTCGGAAGTGCTGGATCTTCTTCATGCAGAAGAAGAGCGAAACATACTCAAAGTTCTGTGAGTTCAAGGCGCTGGTTGAGAAGGAGTCGAGGAAGCATGTGAAGGCTCTTAGGAGTGACAATGGTGGTGAATTCATCTCTACTGAATTCAAGGACTTTTGCAGTGCAGAAGGGATTCGGAGAGAGCTCATCGCACCCCATGACCCACAGCAGAACGGGGTTGCTGAGCGGAAGAACAGAACGATCGTGGGTGCTGCACGGGCGATGTTGCATGATAAGGGCCTACCCCTTCACTTGTGGGCGGAGGCATGCAATACTGCAGTGTATGTGAATAATCGTTGTCCTCACAAGATACTTGGCATGAGTACACCGGAGGAGGCGTTTTCTGGCAAGAGACCTGACATTTCTCATTTGAGGATTTTTGGCTCACCTGTCTACATGCATGTGACAAAGGATGCCAGAAAGAAGCTGGATCCGACCGTAGAGGTTGGGATATTTGTGGGGTACACCGATATGCCCCACAACTATCGTGTGTATTTGCCAGACAGTCACAAGACTTTTGTGCGACGGGATATCAAATTTCAGGAGGAGAAAGCCATGAAGTGTTCGCTTGAGAGGGAGCCACACTTGCATGCAGATGAGGAGCTGTTAGTTCCTAAGGATGAGCTTTCGGATGTGGATCAGCCACAAGAGGAAGTTCATGGAGTGGAAGAGACCACTCATGCAACGCCAACCATCATAGGGCGCAAGCGCACTACAGAAGCTGAGCGATTGGCTCAAGATGCAGAGAAGGTTGTAGGAGCACCTACAACACAGCGCAGACAGAGACAGTCACCGGACCGGTACACTGGATACATGGCTCTTATGAGAAAATGTGTCGTGACAGAGCCATCCTCTTTCGAGGAAGCTGTGGAGGACCCCGCATGGGTAGATGCCATGGTGGAAGAGTATGATTCTATTGTCAGAAACAGTGCATGGGAGATTGTCCCGCAACCGGAGGGGAAATTAGTGGTGGGTTCGTGATGGATCTACAAAGTGAAGCAGGCGGCTGACGGGAGTGTGGAGAAGTACAAGGCAAGATTTGTTGCCCGTGGCTTCTCACAGATCGAGGGGATCGATTATGAGGAGACCTTTGCACCTGTCGCAAGGTACTCTTCCATACAGACGATCCTAGCTCTCTCAGCGTAGATGGGATGGCACATCCATCAGATGGATGTGAAGACTGTGTTCCTCAACGGAGTCATTGAGGAGGAGGTGTACATAGAGCAGCCTGAAGGTTTCGAGATCTTCAGCAGTGAGTCGCATGTGTGCAGACTCAAGAGAGCACTGTACGGGTTGAAGCAAGCACCTCGTGCTTGGTACACACGAATAGACAGTTACTTCACCGGACTTGGATTCTCCAAGAGTGAGGCGGATCCTAACCTGTACCAGATTGTGGTGGAGGGGAAGTTGTTGATCATTGTATTGTATGTAGATGATCTGATTTTGACGGGTGATGAGCTGTTGATACTTTCATGCAAGGAGGATCTTGCTAGAGAGTTTGAGATGAAGGACTTGGGCCTCCTTCATTATTTCCTGGGATTGGAAATTTGGCAGCGCAGTGATGGACTGTTTGTTTCTCGGGGTAAGTATGCCTGGGAGATACTGGAGAAGTTCAACATGCATGGCTGCAAGCCTGTTGATACTCCTCTTCCTGGAGGTTGGAGGAAGGAGGATGCTACTTCAGCGGAGGTAGTGGATGCCACTGTCTTTCGACAGTTGGTGGGGTCACTTATGTATCTGGTCAATACACGACCCGATATATGCTATGCTGTTAACCAGCTTTCGCAAGCTATGGTTAAGCCTACCAAGCTCTTCTGGAAGGCAGGAAAGCATGTATTGCGTTATCTTAGAGATAACCAATAATATGGTACGTAGTACATACTTGGGGTTGGGTGGAGGCTTTGTGGCTTCCACGGATGCAGTGGGCGGGGAGCCCAACGGACCGAAAAGAGCACATACGGAGGATGCGGTGTGGGTTGACAACGGTTGCGCGTACAGCAGGAAGCAGAGATTCGTGGCACTTAGTTTAGCAGATGCTGAGTATATGGCAGCAAGTTTGGCTGCATGTGAGGCTATATGAATGAGGAAGATCCTGGTCGGGTTGTTCGGTTCACACTTAGATCCTACTGTGATTTATTGTGATAATCAGAGTTGCATTAAACTCTCGATTAATCCGGTATTTCATGATAGATCTAAACACATTGATATCTGGTATCATCATATCAGAGATTGTGTGCAGCGGAAGATCATGTTACTTTCATACATTCCTACGGAGGATCAGGATGTTGATATCTTGACGAAGGTGCTCACCAGGAGAAAATTTGAATACCACGGAGGCGGGATAGGGGAGACACTTGAGATAATCCATATCTTGTTGAGAGGGAGTGTTGAAAATGCAACAAGATGATGGAGCTTGATGAAAAGTCGCCTTCCTTCACTAAGTGGGCCCACAGGCTATTTTTAGCGCAAAGTCTATTTTTAGACTATGTCTATTTTTAGACATATGGATCATGTTCTATGAGTTGCAGAATGCTATTTGTGGATGGTTGGTCAAGTCAGAAAAAATATATGGACTTCTATTTTTAGACATACTGGGCGGAATCTATTTTTAGATTGCCAGTCTAAAAATAGATATGTCGAATATTATTAGCTCTTAATAATATTTGGACTCTAAACATTATCTTATCCTCTTGGAGCACTTGAATTTGATGCCTAGATGTGGCACATGCAGCTGACAGAAGGAATTACTCTATTCCTAGGGTTTAGTGGAGCTATTACATGGTTGACTTCAATTAGAACTCAAGTGAGCGGAGTTTGGTGGAGTTGATGGGAGCCGGTTAGTTGGAGTATTGTTCGGTTTAACTTAGTTGAACTAGTTTTATTTAGTCTAACTGATAAATACACTAGTGATGAGTGGTGTGAATTAATTAATAATTAATTCACTAATTATTAACTCATAAATCAACTGAAGAATACATCAGTTAACTGCAATGCATGGATAGTTCAGTGGAGACCAATGTTAGAGGTGGGTGAAAGGGTGAGTGTGGCTATCAGCTGTGACTATACTGGTGCATGAGATTTGCACACACATTGATTGAGGTACTTAATGAGTGCGCGAGTTAGGTAGTGAGATTCGAACTTGGATCTCATCATTAATCAACTTGGATTAGGGTCGAGGCGAGCTGAGACTTGTGGAGGAGATTTGAACCTGTGACTTGTTCATCTTCCGTGCTAGTTTGTGTGTAGCATGTGAGATAGTGCTGAGAGCTGTGAGAGCTTTGTGCTATGTATTGTTACATTTTCTCTATCATTATATTATACAGATATTTGGGGGTTTTCAGCTATTGCTTTCCGCATTACATACTGTGTTTATGTGTGCTTGACTATTGTGTTTATGCGCGCATGCGACTGTTTCTTATTTCCACATTTTGATGATCAATTGTAGAAGAGGTTATGAGTTATGCATGAAGCTTAAATAGCGTGTAACCAGGATAATCTCGGAGAATAATTCAGCAAATTATTCAAATTTCTACAATGTAAAGTACACTTGGGATATATCATAAGAGGGTAGGCAAGGATAACATAAAGGAACGACTCGACATAATTTTAATTAAGGAAAAAATTGTATCTAACTACAGTCTGGTAGTCTCTAAGGTCATTCCCTTGGAAGCCTCTAACCATAAACCGATTTCTCTTGTTTTGGGCTCCATTGAAAACTTCAGGCCTCTCCCATCTAGGTACAACAAACTATGGAACAACAATGAAGATGCAAAGTGATTAATCATAAAATCTTGGAATCAGAAAATAAATGGGTCTCCCATCTTCTTATGGGAATCTAAACTGAAGAGTGTCAAAAAAATCCTTAAACAGTGGGAAATTTTTTTTTACAAGGAACCACAAAACAAAAAGGAGCTGCAAAAAGAAATGGTAAAAACTCAAGAGACACTGGAAAATATGGAGGACCTAAAATAAAATCAGATGAGTGAAAAAGAGCTGCACTAGAAGATATACAGAAACAATAGGAGGGAGGAAGATGTGTGGAGGTTAAAGTCCAGACAATTGTGGATCCAAGCAGGGGACAAGAACACAACTTTCTTCCACAATTCAGCAAAGACGAGAATGATTAGAAACAATATTGAAGAAATTATAGGAGAGGGAGGTGTTGAGATTAAAGGACATGAAGATATAAATATAGAGGTGTACAATCACTTCAAATCTCTGCTAATAGCAGAAATGGGAAAGCAGATGCGGAGGATTTCTTAAAACACTCCCCGCATATAATAAATGAGGAAAATAATAATAACCAAAGAGGTCACAGAAGCAGAGTTAATGATAACCATTTGGAGTCTCCACCCAGATAAAGACTCTAGACTGGATGGATTGTCCATCTCATTATATCGTTCCTACTGACAGTTGATAAAAAAGGATTTGCTAAAGATGATCAGATGTGTTTTTAAAAAGAAGAAGATGGGAGGATTCACAAACTCTACCTACCTAGCCCTTATTCCAAAAGATGCCCGCCCTTCCTCTCTAAGCAGATTTCGACCAATATCCCTTCGTAATGCCTCTTACAAAATAATATCAAAAATTCTGGCAAATCGCATTAAGCCCCTACTCCATACTCTAATCACAGAAAACCAAGGCGGATTCGTCCCTTGCAGACAAATAATAGACAACATCGTTCTAGTACAAGAGGCTTTACATTCCAGAATTGCATGTAAAGAGCATGGATTCATTTTGAAAATGGACATGGAAAACACTTTTGATAGAGTTAATTTGTCTTTCCTTTTAACAGTTTTACAAAAAATTGGCTTTTCAGCTGAGTTCATTGACACCATAAAAGCATGCACCCATGGGCCTTGGATCGCTCCTCTAGTCAATGGAAAACCATGTAATTTTTTCCAGAGCTCTAGGGGACTAAGGCAGGGTTGTCCCTTGTCCCCTTTTCTTTATATCTTGATGGATGACAATCTGAGTAGAAAGTTGCAGCACTGTAGAAGAAATCACACCTTGAATGGTCTGTCAATAAGAAAAGGGGTTAAAATTATAAATCACTCAATATTTGTGGATAAGAGGAGCATCTTGTGTAGTTTCAAGAAGATTCAAAACAATCCTTGAAAATTTTATGGATGTCTCTAGAGGACTAGTGAACAATGACAAAAGCTGCATCTTTGGCTGGAACACTCCTCACCGGACACTACAAAAAATATCTCAAATATTAGAAATTCCTTTCCAAGCCAACTAGAATCATTTCCAATACCTTGGGCTGCGAATAACTAAGAAAAATATGAAAACCGATATCTAGAACAAATGCACTGAGAATATAAAAAACAAGATCCATTCTTAGGGAATGATTTGGTCGAATCAAGCGGGCATAGTTATCCTTATAAAATCCATAATCTCTTCCCTTCCCCTCTATCAGTTTGCCATGATCTCTACCCTTGCAAGCATACATAAGCAAATAGAAATTAGATTTCTATGGAAATAAGGAAAAATAAAAACAAAGAAATTCAGTTTAATCAAATGGAATCAAGTAATGACGCAACATAAGAATGGAGGTCTCTCTATCAGAATACCTCATTTGATGAACATGGCACTTGGATCCAAGATTGCTTGGAGATTCATTACTAGGGAAAGAAGTTGGTGGAAGCATGATTTAGAGTCCAAATACTTAAGCACTCCAAGGATCTCCATCTTGGACAAGAATGCACCTCTCAGGCCTTGTACTCAAATCGAGAATCTCATTGTCAAGGTGCTATTGCTGATAAAAAACAATATTTCAAGAATGTCGAGTAGTGGAAAAAACATTAATTTGTGGATGAACAACATAATGGGAAGTGAGCCACTCCCCATTATGTTACAAACAAGAAATTTTAAGACTGAGGAACTAGATGACTTCAAAGGGCCTCTCCAACTTGGGAAAAATATCACAGTGGGACTCTGATGGAATTTGGAAACAATGGAAAACTCCTAATCTACTACGGGAATTAAGAAAGCAATGGGATTTTCTGACTTCCCTGCTAAAAGGCACAACCCCATTGGAGCAAAGGAAACATGATACACACATTTGGACTCCTACAGGAAGGGAGTATACTGTCAAATCAGGATATGCAGTGCTTCAAGAACAACAAGGGCAGTAATAGTGGCACCTATGGAAACTTGCTTGGAAAGTTGAAAGCTTACCTAAAATTAAAATATTCATCTGGAATCTTCTAAATAAAACAATTCTCACTACAGAGAACTTGAAAAAAAGAGGAATTTTTGGGCCCTCTTAATACCCATTATGTCTATAGGAGGAGGAAAATATTCAACACCTGTTCATAGAATGTAACTTCACCAAAGAATGTTGGAAGGGTGTGGCCTCTCCAATAGAAGAAAATCTAAATTACACCATCCCACTCAATGAGTCTTTGGCTAACTGTTACACATTATTTTGTCACCATGACATTTAATTGTTTATATGGGTTCATCATCACCTATATTATGCTTCCTTAGAATTCAAAAACCCCAAAATTCCTAAACCAATTCTTGGAATTGGAGAAAAGCTCATTAAAACCCTAAAAAGCCTAACTCTGCACTTTTCCTAGTCCTTATCTGTAGACCCGCAACTTTTTACTCTATAATCTGTGGCACATCCCACACGTTCTGCTTATTAAACCTGCGAGCCCCTGTAAAAGGTAAAATAAATGAAAAAGTAAGTTCTAGAAGCCCAGCTGGTCGAATATTCTCCCAACTGGAGACTTCTAGAAGCGTAATTCGGTTGAGCTTCATCCCTTCATTCATGGACTTCTATCCCTTCATTAATGGAGTTTATCCCTTGGTATTTGGAGCTCAAATCCCTTCATGAAAGGAATTTATCCCCCTATTTATGGAACTGAAACCACCTCTATTTTCCTATAAATTGAACTCATGTTTCAGTCTCAAGGGTACTTAGGACTTAGTAGTTTTTGAGGAGAATTGCTGAAGAATTCATACTCTCTATACTTGGCATCATTGGTATGAGAACGATCACATACTCATATCCATAGTTTCATGCTAGTTCAGAGAGGAGAAGGCTTGCCAAACCGAGGGAAAACGGTTGTTCAGGACCCCGTAAGAACGTATATAACATCAAGGTGACAAGGTTGTTAGGTTACTTCTTATTATACAAGTTAATACAAATGGATTCTATTTTCTCATTAAATTGTTCATGTATCTATTTGAGCAATTTAATTCTTGGATTCCTTGATCACCGAGATAGATTAGTGTTTTCTGAATTATTATATCTTGTAGGTGCTTTTAATCCTTTTTTTTGTCCTTGATTGCAGGTCTCACATGCTGAAGTGACCTCTTTTGGAGCGACTGGATATAAATATTACAACAAGCATGGGACTTCAGGTAGGGGCATGCCCTCGTACTTTGTTAATTAATAATTATGAATCACAAATGATCTAGAGAAAATGGTTTGCATTTGGTTGTTTGTTTCTAGATATCCTTAGGATACTAGGGAGATTGTTCTTGTCCGCAAGAAGGATTTATCCGTGTAACACTAACTGGAAAAATAATTATCCTTACTCTCTCAAAAATAAAATCACTATGCAAAGGTACTGGACCAACATTCTCTCGTTTTTATGATGGCAGACCTCATTAGCCAGAAACATCAAGATTTTCAAGAATAAAAAGTCAACAATGGAAAGGGTAATATCCAAAACATGGGGGAAAGTCTCTGAATTCTATTCTGCTAAAGGAACAAAAGGAATTAATTAGGTGCAACTTCAAGTAGAAGAAATAGAGTGGGCAAGGTGTGCAAGTAGCATGCCCAATTTTGCAACAATGCCCATGTCCAGAAAAGAATAACCAAAGTAGAAAATAAGGCTCACAGAAGAAGACTTCCAGAAATGGATTAGCTCAATCAACAGACCCTGCCCCTTCTTTGATGGGGCTTCGAAAAAAAATCCTGGAAAAGTAGGGGCCAGAGGAATTATACTCGCCAGTGATAAGAGAAACACCATATCATATGATTGGGGATTATGCACTATGTCTAACAACAGAGCGAAAGTTTATGGACTTCTCCTTGGGGTCAAAATATTAAAAGAAAGAAGGATAATGAACCCAATGATATTTGGAGATTCATCGATCATTATACAGGCAATGGTCAATGGTAATAGTTTAAAAAATGCAGCCCTGTGCCATATTCTAGAAAGGATAAATTAATATGTAAAGCAGATTGAGAAAATGACCTATTATCACATCTTAAGGGATAATAATAAAAGTGCAGATAGTCAGGCAAATAAGGCAATTGATAGAACAATGGGACATTCCAGTATTGACAGAGATCTTTTCAAAATACCAATCCCCTGATTAAGAAAATCTACTAGAAATCAAGCATACAGGAAGGAGTCTCTCTCAAAATGAGAGATACCCTTAACAAGCTTGGAAACCAAATATTTTCTTGTACCAATAAGATCCAAATCAATCATTCTTGGATTTTACTCTCAACTCTCTTCCTTCCCGTGACTCTCCAATCGACAGACTCCCTGTCTTTATATAATAACCAAAGTGTCGCCCTCCTCAATTCAGTTGAAATCCCCGATCATATTTGTGCCCAAAGATTCGTTAGACTTGGCCTTTGCATTCGTGTCCCTTGGCCTTGCTTTCCTGCAATCATCAAGCTCTATGTTTCCTCTATTCCACTTCACCGATCCTGCAAGTCATTCATTTCTTCCCCCTCGTGCCTTGCTGCCTGGATGCTCTCCCCCTCTCGAATCTCCTCCTCTCTGTTCATCGCCAATCATCTTTATTTCGCGCTATCTGTTATGGCTTGCGACACTTTTGCTAAAAAGGGATAAAAGGGCACAACAAGAGCACAACACAGCAAATTCACAACACAAAGGGCACAACAAGAGCACAACAAGGGCACAACACAACAAAAAATGCTCTAATCAATAACTAGCAGATCTCAGAATACAAAGAAGGATTTTCACTTGACATATATCAATCCTTTTCCATTATGTTATGTAAGTGTGTTTTTCTACTTTTTCAGTTTGTAAGGCAATATGCCAAAAACGTAGCAGGAAATTCGGGAAATTTTGGAAACAAGGCTTTAGGTAACCGGAATTGCATTGCCGCTCTTATCTCCTTAAGTATCCTCCTCTTTAAACCCTTCGTGTAATGGGAGCTTGCTCCTTTCCTTTTTGGAATAGATATCACAATAACTGACTTTGTTAAAAAAAACATTGTTAAATAATTAAGATAAATTTAGGAGCTTGCTCTTTTTCTTTTTGGAATAGATATCACAATAACCAACTTTGTTAAAAAAAAAACATTGTTAAATAATTAAGATAAATTTAACATGATCAAATTACCATTAGTTTTTAAACTTTATGTTTATGATAAATATTGAGATAAATCTAAACTAATATTTTTAAAATTAAATTAAATTTCTAAATATAATTTAAATATATTTTTATTTAATTTTTTAATTATATTTATTTAAAAATTTTAAATTTTAAATTATCAACATCAATTATTTCACCTGTATAATTTAAATATAATCATTTAAAAACCATTGATTAAATAATTTATTAAAAAAATAATTGGAGGATGTTTGGGGTTTATAACAGAATGAGAATGTACAACCAATGTTTTAAGGAATATGTTGATCCAAAAGATGATCCATTTCGAGATTACGTACGCCATATCTGCTGAAATTTAAGGTCAATAGATTACACGTCAAGAGCGGATTCCAATTTAAGACTATGATTCATGGAAGACTAAACGTTTGTTTTTTTAGTCGTTTCCAAAGGCATAGATACACGTGAAACAAAGGGTTGACTCAAGGTTTAACGATTGGTATATTGTATTAATAAAAATAATGATGATAAAGATGGTATTAATAAAAAAGAATGATTGTAAAATTATAGGTTAGTGTAATAAGATGTTCAAATTTTTGCTAATAAAATAAATTGTAGAAAATAAAAATAATAATTTATATAGTTAAATTTTATTGAATTAAAATAAATGATATATGTTTGATCTAATTAATTGGTTGTCAAATTGTGTTACACTGCTCAGGCAAGATAATAATGTCTTATTTTATTGTATATATATTTTTTATAAATTTGAATTATTATTATTATTATTATAAAATAAGATTATAAAATAATTTTTATTTAAACTCCTTACAAAATTATGTAAAATATATTAGAAAAAAAAAAAAAAATATTATATAAGAAAATTGCAATGTTCAAAATTTCGAGTAATCACTACACCCATTTTCATCATATTAATGAAATTTTCATCCACCACCTTACACATTACCATTTTCCCAAAAAAAATTCTCCAATATAAATTCAAAATATAAAGATTTATATTCTAAAATTAACAAAAATATCAATAAAAAGATTTATATTCTAAATATTTAGTTAAGAATATGTGTTTTTTAAAAGATTATTGGTTCAAAATTAAAAATAATGTATATATGTTTTTTTAATTTAACAATCAAATTAATATACAAATCTCACTTGTCTCACAAAATAAAATTAAATTATATATATATATATATATATATATATATATGAGTAATTGATTATAAATTTAAAATTCATAAAAGATAAAAGTATTTATATACACTTGTAAAGTTTTTAATAGTGACATTCTAATTTGAATAAAAAATAGAGTGATCATAGCAAGGAGCCTTTCTATGAGCATTGCAGATTCCTGGAATATCTGGCCCCTGGAATTGTGGTATTCTTAAATATTTCCAAAATAATTCAACAACCAGGAGAGAACTTCCAGTTTCTTGTTTAGCCAGATTGTAATTAACAGAACTGCATGCTGCAACAAAGAAATCAGTTCTTTGAAGGATGAATTATTCATGTCAAAACAGCGACATGTGTGCCTATTTTGGAGGCACTAATACCTGCTGCCTTCTTTCCAATTTTCGCTGCAAAAAATAGCACCATTTTCTGACCTCTCCAAATAGAAACATCACACCATTATATATGTGTTCAGAATTATGAGGGCCCTCCATAGTTGCAGCAACATTTTGTGTTTGAGCTTCAGAAAATTAAATATGGCCCTGCACAGTCATTATCTGCCCCTCTTGGCAACGATGGCACTGTGCCTGTCATCACCAAGTGCCGTGGCGCAGCAGGGGATGGGGCCAATGGTGGCTCCCCTGCAGACCACGGCAACGATCAAGAACTCCAGCGAAGCTCTGGACCACGCCATCGCTGAAATGAAAGCAGCCTCGTATTACGCCTTCGTCATGATCCTGGAGCTCGTGGGGGACCGTTTGCCCATGAATGGCCTCACTTTTCTGATGCCCAGCGACGAAAATTTGTCTCACATTGCTGCCACCAAAGTGGATCTGCTGATGCACCACACAATCCCGCGGCCCCTGACCTTCCATGACCTCCTGCATTTCCCCACTGGCTCCTTCATCCCCAGCTTTCTCCCCCATTACATGTACAGCGTTGCTAATGGGGGCAAAAGTAATTTCTCCCTCAACAACGTGAAAATCGTTGCTCCTGATCTCTGTAATGGGAGCCCCACCATTCAATGCCATGGAATCAGTTCAGTCATTACTGGTAATGCCATATATATGCCTCCACCTTCTCCCATTAATCCAGGCCCTGCACCACACTATTCCTCTAATCCTGCTCCTCCTCCTCTTCCAAATAACCCTCCAGTTAACCAGCACATTCATAATCCTGCCATGGCCCCAGCTAGCCTGCCACAGGATTCTCCACTGGACAATTTAACTTCAATCTTTAGCAGGGCTGTGCAAAGTTCACCAAGGGATTTTGTGGGTCATATAAATGCTTGGATTCTTCTGGTTTTAAGTGTTGGGTGTTTGCTGGCTACCTCAGATGTTTACTGGTTATAGTTGGAAATATATGGATTTGTTACATGAGTGCAACACACTTCAAGTAGTATATTAAAGGTAGAACTACAATATGTTAAAGGTTAGGATTCTCCACTGGACAATTTAACTTCAATTTTTAGCAGGGATGTGCAGAGTCCACCAAGAGATTATGTGGGTCATATATATGCATGGATTCTTCTGGTCATAAGTGCTGGGTATTTTCTAGCTACCCCAGATGTTTACTGGTTATATAAGGATTTGTTACATGTCCACAGTTATAGTACAACACAGTTCAAGTAGTATATTAAAGGCAGAACTATAATATGTTAAAGGCTCAATAGCTCAGAGCCCTGGATTGTGAGAGCAAGATTGGGTCAAGATAACACTTGCTTTGTTTTGTAAGATTACAGTATATATAAATATAATATACTTGATACAGGAATCAAAAGGTTAATAGCTCAGAGCCTTGGATTGTGAGAGTTAAGATTGGGTCAAGATAACCTTTGCTTTGTTTTATAAGATCACACTATATATAGAATATACTTGATATTAGAACATGAATCAAAGGTTTTTGAAGTTATGGCCATGTCAAAAGCACCTAATTAATTTCTATTATTGACTCTTTTCTTGGTGTGTTTTTAAAGATTTAGTAGTGATTTTTATAATTAGTGAGGTTAATGATTCATATATATACTCAGTCATTCTGTTTATTTTTGAAAAATTATTATTTATTTATTATTTATGTATTAATATATTGTAATTTGAGTGGAATTAAAAATTAAAAATATGTGTTTTCTAGTAAAGGTTTTAAATTTATTTAAATAAATAAATATGTATATTTTTGTAATAACAATCAAATTTTTTATTTTATAAATAAATAAGAGATTTCATAAATTAATTTATTGTTTAATTTAATTATTTTTAAATATTAGGAAAAATTATCATAACTTAGTTGTTAAATTGTATTACTTGGTTGGTAGTTTGTAAGGGATAGTTTTTCACTATTGCTAGATGCTTTAGGTCTTGGCATGTTCATGTTTCCTTATATGCAAGGAAGAGAACTTTTAACTAATCAGAAGTAGTTTTTAGGATATACTCTAAGCCACATGTCTAACTTAAATATCATCTTCAAACTAAATTACATTTTATATAATTATATTTCTTTAATTTGAGTGGAATTAAAAATTAAAAATATGTGTTTTCCAGTAAAGGTTTTAAATTTAAATAAATAAATATGTATATTTTTGTAATAACAATCAAATCTTTTATTTTATAAATAAATAAGGGATTTCATAAATTAATTTATTGTTTAATTTAATTATTTTTAAATATTAGGAAAAATTATCATAACTTAGTTGTTAAATTGTATTACTTGGTTGGTAGTTTGTAAGGGATAGTTTACTTAGTTGGTAGTTTGTAAGGGATAGTTTTTCACTATTGCCAGATCCTTTTAGGTCTTGGCATGTTCATGTTTCCTTATATGCAAGAAAGAGAACTTTTAACTAATCAGAAGTAGTTTTTAGGATATACTCTAAGCCACATGTCTAACTTAACTATCATCTTCAAACTAAATTACATTTTATATAATTATATTTCTTTAATTTAAAATTTATTGTGTAACTTAACTATCATCTTAAAATTAAATTACATTTGAATATAATTATATTTCTTTAATTAAAAAAATTGTAATATATATATAAACCACGATAATTATTATAATCAAGTACATATATAATTAAATTAAAATTTTGTGGAAAAATACAACAAATAAATAATATGAGTGTAAATGAGAGAATGTTTACAATTTATTATACAATATCTTTTATGAGAGAATGCTTAGAATATTTTGTTCAATATAATATAAGAAAATTTAAGCATTATTTAATTATTAATAGGTATTTTAAATGTTTTAATCACTATATCATAGCGATATAAAATGTAATAAATATAAATATTCATTTAATTTATTTTTTCATCATGGTTTTATTCCTGTGAAAGTTAAATGGTTTGGTTTTATCATGGTTGGTATATAGGAAAGATAAATGGTTTCTTATTCTATGAACTAATTATATTTTTAACTTATTTTTTCACCATTTATCTTGAAAATGGTTTGGTTTTAACAACCTAAAGAATCATCTGCATAAATATATATACAAACACAATTTTATGAATAAAAAAATTATATATATATATATATATATATATATATATATGCTGATATCAAAATTTTAATATTCATATTAATGATATTAGTAAAAAATAAACAATAGTATAATAAGTAGAATTGCTAATAATAATAATGATAGATAATGTTATTGATAAATGTCATTGAGAGTTTTGTTGCCTTGTGAATTAGAGAAATTTCCTTTACCTCTAGAAAGGTTGAGTTCCATTAGTGGCAGTTATCCCCTTTCATCACACCCACCATACACCCTAACCCTATTAAAAGATCATGAATGCAATCATCCTTTGACATAGTGTGACCTTCAAGCACAAATGCATCTTTACACAAAAAGACCTCTAACCATTATGACATCATATGGTTCTTGAACAAATAAGCCCCTCAACACAATAATATCCCTAACCGTTGTGACCTCACATGCACTATACCTCCAAACCTTCATGATATCTAATACAATCACTCCCTAACCATTATGACATTATACCATTTCACCTTGATGACCCCTAACATGATCACCCTCTAACACATTATGACCTTAAATGCACTAACCCCTAACAATTATTGACCATATTAACCATGTTGATAGTATTGATCATGTTAATTGAGAATGCTTAATCCACTAATGCATTGACAACATCAACCCACTAAACCGTTAATACACTAACCCACTATAATACAATGTAACCCCAAATAATATATTCTCTCAGTACAATATGACCTCTAACCCCTATGACCCCTAATACATTATTGGTCTTGATAGAGTCACTCCTTGGCACATTATTACTTTGAACACACTAAACCTATAATATATTGTAACTCCTAAATCTATGCCTATAGACATAATATTCTCCCTAATCCTTGCCCCATGACACACTATGACCTTGAAGGCACTAACCTTTAATAAAATATAACCTTGAACACATTAACCCTTTGATATATTGACTCCTTAATACACCATTACCATGAACACATTAATCCCCTATATACACTATGATCTCGAACAAAGAAATCCTTTGTTACACTATGACCCCAAATAATCTAACCCCCAAATACATTATAGACTTTAACCCTATCACCCGTGATTCAATCACCCAAACACATTATGGACTCTATGTACCAATCCTCTAATATATTATAAATCCCAATCACTATGACCTAGGAATAATATAGTCGCTAATCCATATGTACCTTAATGCAATCACCTTCTGACATAGTATAAACCGAAAAACACTAACCCCCTCATACACTATGATATCAATCACACAAACCCCCAATGCGTTATAAATTAAAATAAAATAAACTCCTTATATACTATAACCCTCAATCATCATGACCCCATATATCGTATAATCCTTAATTCCTACGAATTTTGGCATAATCACCCTCTAACACATTATGACCTTCAAGTTATTAAGCCCATAATACATTTTGACCCCAAAAAACTGAAACCCATGATACATTACGACACTTAAATCCTATGGCCCTTGATGAAATCACCTCTTATGTAACCATCCCTAATATATTATGTCTTTTAACATTCAAACCTACTAATATACTAGATCCCATAAGACATAGTATATGATACTTTTCATAACTTGTACGATTGAACCAAATCTCTTCATGTTTTAAGGTAAAGCGTTGGATGAATTTTCATGAGTAATAAAATATTGTATTTGTTAGTTTTTGTAGCATGGATGTGTTCTAGCCTCGAGATTTGGAAGAGAGGTTAGAATACATGTATTCTCCAATACCCAGAAAATCGTTTTTGGAAATTTCACCTAGAGGCAACTTAATTAAAATAATTAATCAGTTTTTAATATTTCCTAAGTCTAAACTTAGGAAATATGATTAATTAAAAGGTATTAATTATGTCATGGTGAGTGTTGGAGCGTGGCCCCCTAGGGTACTTTTTTGGTTTAATTTTGTCTAAATTTTTTTGTACATGTTGCGTGCATATGGTCAAAGGGGCTTTGGGGCGGGTCGAAGTCCCTTAATTATTGTAAAGGGTTAAAGGGAAAAACCATGAGTCTCAAACCATGGTTTGAGATTATGGTATGTGCGCATTTTGATAGTACAAATATGTAAGAGCGAGTCGAGTAAAGAGATATATTTTAGGGTTATTTTGGTTAATGTTTTGATCTAAGCCTGTGGTTAGTCTGGGTAGAAAGGCTCTTGTTGGCTGTGTGTGCAGAGACCTAAGTCCTGAGTTGTGTGCAGAATCTGTTGCTGTGTGCGCAGAAGATAGATTGTATTGAATGGAATATCTCTTAATAAAGAAGGCATTTTTGGTGAACCCATATTCTTATGTTGTTTATTGTTTATATTATTTTTTATTTGCTGTTGATTTGAACCTGTTTTGTTGATGCATATTTACTTCTGTTAATGGTTAATTGCATCTATGCGCAAGTATTAGTCTATGTTAGATAAGTGGATCTGAATGAAGTATAATTAGCTATCGTGTGTGAAATATATTGAAGTAATCTACGAAAATCTGTGAAAGGGTTAGATCTATTACCATTAACCTTGGATGCACAAACATATTATATTATCTGCAGTAAGTTTGATTAGATATTCCACATAAAAATCTCCCTCAGGGTGTGGAAACCTGGTTCCAACACCCCCCCATATTGCTTTGGGTGAGACTTTGGTTTGCGCAAGAAGATCACTACCGAAAGGGCCAGTAGTTGGAGGGTTTTGTTGGTTGCGTGATAACTCCAAACCTAGGTCAGGATCCCTCAAGTCAACAAATGGTTTCGTTTTCAGGACCGAGATCATTTTGAGGGAGATTTTATGTATTGGCACCTGAAAAAAAATGAACTGCAAGATTGGCTCGACAAAAATATACGTGAATTTGCAATCCAAGAAAACAAAAGCTCTAAATTTTCTGCCGAAGATTGGCATAAAGGTATATCTACACAAAGGTCCGCAAAATTTTCTTTTCTTCCTTTGCAACTAAGTTGCATGAGTGGTTGTTTAGGCTTACTGAATTCCAGACTTGTGCAAAGGACGGCGCGATCACTTAGTGGACCCTGAAGTTGGTACAACAATTAGAGAAAACTACCAAGAAGATCACCTGCATGGTAGATCATTGGATTGATAGTGTTATGGGATGATTTGTGACTGAATTCGCCATTGATCAATTTGTATCATATTTTGAAGCTAAACAAAGGTTTTTAAAGGGCCCTAGGGTAAGTTCTTCCCTCTTTGAAACTATGGATTAAAATGCTATTGTGTGAACAAGGTACTCCATGTAGTCATATTGAGTGAATGCCGCGTAGAGGTCCAACTACGTGTAGTGGAAGAACTTATAGAGTAGATCTAGAAGAAGGTTTTGTTTATAGCCCCCCCAAAGGTAAATATGACATTGACGAAGAGTCTGAAATTAGTACCTCTGGTGAATCTACGCACTCTGAGGAAGAGGAATTGCAAGATCAAGATAGTCTTGGGTCGTTGGTCATAGTTCAGATCCCACCCAATCTGCCCCAAAACCCAACTTACTCTTTGAAGCCATCCACTCTACCTCCACCTCCACTGCTGGAAGTTGAGATGGCCACATCAATGAAGTTACCTACTTTCCATGGTATCGAGAACGAAGACAAAAACCAATTCTGGTTTGTTACTGACACTGTATGGACATTGTAGTAGGTTAATAATGAGGATGTTAAGAAATCATAGTTGGCCACCGCTTTTCAAGACCGTGTGCTTGATTGGTACATAAGGTATGTGGCGAAAAATCCTAATGTAAATTTTGATAATTTGAAAGCTGCATTAAAGGAACAAGTCAAGAAGCCAAAATTGTTTGCTCAATGTCTAACTGAGTTGAAGGAAATTCACCAAGAATTGAACGAATCCGTATGGGACACGGATCAATGGCTAAAGCTCACAATTAAAGATGGAGTATTTACTATTGATGACACCCAACAAAAAGGGTGGTTCATTGTTATGCTGCTACCACATCTACGCTAGCCCTTAAGTCAGTAGAAGATTGCAACACAGGGCGAAGCCGTAGACATTGCAATGAAGCTAGAATCCTCGCCAGTACCAGTTGCATAGATCAGGTCTCAGCAGATCCAAAGCTAGTTGGAGGCAATGCACTTAAAAATACAGAGTCTGCACAAGGATAAAGGAAAGAAGGCATTCACAGATGTATGGTGTATATGTTGCAAGGTTATCGGGCATCACAAGGATCAGTGCCTTGTATTTAATGACTATCTATCAGTAGTAGGACCAAGCCCACTAAAAAACGTGGCAGGACCAAGTGGAAATTCTACGTTATGGTGCGCAGTTTTTCAAGTAATGTGTATGCATACGGTAGAATTTTTCCCGAGGATTGGTAAATATATCCCTGAGCTTAAGCAAACTTTTTGAAAATTTTTCTCATTGGTGGGACATGATGAGCAAAAATGTCACAGCTTCTATTTGATGATTGGTAGAGCTAACCTATATAGGATGCACATTGAACCAACCTCACCAGCATCCCCGTCTAGGCATGGTGGATTCCAAAATAGAGGAAAAGGAAGAGGAGGAGGAGCTGGTCGAGGAAGGGGGCAACACATCTGTTATAATTATGGAAATGTGGGTCATTATGCGTGTGAATTTTTGAATCCAGAACAACAGTCTTGTAGGTACTATAGACAATTTGATCATGTTATTGAAGATTGCCCTGTTTTGATTGCAAAATGCAGGAAAAGAAATAATAGACTCCCACTCAAAATATTTAGATGGTAAGAGATGAGATGAGTGAAGAAGAACCAAATGTGAATATCTTCACTAGGAGTGGTGGAACCACTAGTGAATACAAAGGGACAAAACCTTAGTCTGATCTCTGGATCCGAAAATCACTTGGAAAAAAGGAAGGATTCAACTTATAGAGAGAAAAGGAAACTTTTGTAGAAGAAAAGAAGCGTTCCACATAAGCGGGCACCTCAACATCAAGAAAGCCTATGGACGTGGTCGATGAAGAGATAAATCCCTTCCTGCAGGCTTGTATCAAATTATTGCACAATAAGAAGGCATTCGAGAACCTCCTAGCGTTAATAGACAACTGCGTAGAGAAGGAACAACCTCGCATGGTGCAGAAGGTTGTTAATAATATCTATAAGAATAAAAGAATAACTAGATGGGAAATGCGCTTGACTGCTCAGATTGGTGCATATGAGATGGATCATGTCATTATGGATCTAGGATGTTATGCGAATGTTTTACCAAAGCAGACTTGGCAACAAATGGGAGAACCTAAGTTGGAATGGTCTACTATCCAGCTGCGCATGGAAAATCACCAAAATATTATCCCATTAGGAAGGCTCTCACAGGTCATAGTGGATATCGAAGGAGTAAGGGTACTTGCCAAATTTGAAGTGATATAGATTGTTGATGATACCGACCCCTATCCTACGTTGTTGGGTTTATACTGGGCTATCGATATGGGTGGCATCAACAATCTTAAGCGCATAAGTATGGTATTTGAAAATAATGGAACCAGAGTTGTGGTTCCCCTAGATCCCGCCGAAGGAGAAAGATATACAAAGCCGGTGCATGGAGATGATGATGTCGATCATATATATAAGTTTAATGCGAGAGATGAAGACTAGATCAACCTAACAGTCAATGGAAGACTCAACTAGGAGAGGGATAGCTCATGCTTTTCGGGTTCAAATGAGGAACTAGAGAACTGGCAGAACCAACTGCATGAAGTCTCTGCACTGCGCTGAAATTGGGTGACAAAATCTCGTCAGTGCATATCCTCAGAGGTACGTGATTTACCTTATTATGATGGTCTCAGTAATGTTAATCTATTTTTAGAAGAACTTGAAAATTTTGTCTCAGAAGCACAGAGGTTCCATGCACTTGATATAGCGTTGCGCTCAACCCCAGTACGCTGGTGGGAGACACACAAGGAAAAATTGGCTAAATGGGGAGAATGTACCCGCATGATGCATCTGTGATTTGAGCATCCAGAAACCAGAATGAGAGAGACCTATTCTGGAGAAGGCAATCCATGCAAAATTTTTTTGGCTAGATGGATTGAAGCATGGGGTGAAGAACATAAGCAAGAATGGGTGCATATATTCATCGACACTTTGGGGAAGGTACCTACGGACTGATAAAACCAAGTTGCGACGAGGAACCAACGAATGAACTACGCTGACAGAAATATTTATCCTGACCTTTAGTTTTGAAAATGGGTTCGAATTCCAAGATAAGGCACTGCAAAATATTCATGGAGTCATATTTGACACCACAAAATTGACGGTGGAGCACGCCTTGCCAGCATGGGATGCGCAGTTGAAGGACATCATTAATTGTCGAAATTTTTCAGTGAAAGATAATGAGGAAGACCCAAGGAACATTACGATCCCTGATCCTGAAGGACATCACACAATTGCAGGGCCTACGATTGAGTCACTAGATTTAACTAAGCCTCTAAATATTCGGCAAGAAAATATTGGCTCAGAGGAACAACCGAAGCTAGCAAAGATAGGGGATTACTGGGATGATGATACGGTCGGTAAGGTCGCCGAGCTACTGACCGAATATCATGAGTTTTTCCCTACGAAATTTTTTGAGCTGAAGGGGATAGTAGGAGATATTAGGGTAATGAAGATCGCCTTGAAACTAGATGCGCGAATTATGAAGTAACACTCGTATAGGATGAATCCAAAATATAAGCAGAAAGTCAAAGAGGAATTGGAGAAAATGGTTGCTGTAGGGATCATAGAACCATAGGAAGAATCACATTGGATGAGCCCTATGATGGTGTAGGAAAATAAAACCAAGGGAGAAATAAGGATCTGTGTGGATCTGCACAAATTGAATAATTCTTGTGTACATGACCCATTCCCAACCTCATTTTTTGATGAGATATTGGACAACGTGGGAGGGCAAGAGGCCTATTCATTTACAGATGGTTTCTTAGGATACCGCCAAATTAGAATCGCGCCAAAAGAAAAAGCAAGATGACCTTTGTAATAGAATGGGGACCCTTCTAGTACACATTCATACCATTTGGTCTAAAGAATGCGCCAACTATCTTCTCATGTGTGGTGATAGATGTGTTCAAAGAATAAATCCATAAGTTCTTAGATGTATACTTTGATGACTTGATTGTCTTTAGATTATTGAATAATCATGTGTCGAGTCTATTCCTGATGCTGGATACTTTCTAGAAGTATCAGAGCTCACTCAATCTGAATAAGTGTATATTTTGTGTTCCATTCGTGATCTTGCTAGGTCATATTGTTTGTCAGCAAGGATTGATAATAGATGTAGCAAAGATAAATTTTATTTTTAACCTGGAAGTTCCCGCAAATGTCAAACAACTACGCTCAATTTTGGGGCATACAGGGTATTACTGGAAGTTCATCCAAGGATACGCGCTGATCACTGCACCCATGGAGAAATTTTTGAAGAAAGATTCCTCATTTTGTTGGGATGTAGATTGCCAAAAGAGCTTTGAATTTCTTAAGGAGAATATGGTCACTACGCCCATATTGGTCTTTCCAGACTGGACAAAGGAATTCCATGTACATGTCGATGCCTCCTGCATCGTGCTGGGAGTTGTCTTAGCGCAACCATGAGATGGGGAGATTGAAAACCCTATTGAACTTGCAAGTAGGAAATTGTCAAGTGTGGAGTGTAAGTACTCAACCACAGAGAGGGAAGGATTAGCTATGGTCTACACGCTACAAAAGTTCCGCCACTATCTGTTGGGAGGCGATTTTAAGATGTTTACTGACCATTTTGCTTCGAAGTACATGGTCAACAAGCCTCTGCTGGGGGGGAAGATCTGTAGATGGTTGTTGTTGTTTCAAGAATATAACTTTGAAGTCATTGTGAAACTTGGGGAATTGAATGCTAGGCCCGACCATCTGTCATACATCGAAGAGGATCTAGTATTTTTATATGAAAAAAAGTTTGCGCGTCACCCAAAGAAGTTCAAAATGCATTGGCTCAGACAATATATTGTCAAGGAAATCACAGATAGGGGTGCGGTATGCCTGGCCACATTAAGCGGAGAAGACATTCCTAGGTATATCAATGGAAGTCGATTGAAACCATACAGGGACGACCCTCTCCCTACACGCACCAAATGACTATATGGCTAGAAGTATGGGTCTGTGCAACAAGGTTGGAAGATGTGCAGATGGGTGCGATGATCACGTAGCAGCTGCACGAGAAGGTACAATCACATTTTTTCATGTATTTCTCATTTTTCGTGTAGTAGGTGTTATCACTCTAATAATTCTAAAGTTGTGAGTTTTTTTATTTAAAGTCTAAGAACATTAGAGGTAACCACATAACAAATTTTAAACTCTAATATCTAGCCTTATTAGGGTTCATAAAGGGCTCTCTCTTTAAGATTTAACTTCGTTTAATTATAAGATATTAGGCTAGTTATGATTGTGCAAATTGGTTTTGGTTTGGTGTGGCTTGGTGGGAAAAATTACTTAATGAAATTGATAGTGGGAGATTTGTTTGTCCATTAGCCTAAGGAGTCAAAGGTCAAGCAGACAGAACTAGGATCAAGGTCAAAAATTCAAATGTTTTCAGGGCAAGATAGACAAGTCTTTGAAGATCTTGGAAGGCTGTTTGGGTGAAGTGGTTTAATCAGGATAAAAAGTAATGAAGGATTCTTTAATCCGGATAAGGAAGTAGTAGACAGAGGTCATTCGAAAGAGGGAGTAATTAAGGGTTCCTAATCTAGAAATCAACAGAAAACATAGAAATGATAAACAGTTAAAGATAGGGTGCTTTTAACAAATCCTGTAATAATACTCTTGATTTATCATTCAAATTTAGAGAACATATATGGATGCATGTAAACATAAGAAGATAAACAAAGATAGTAGAAAGTACTTCACTTCAATGGCTCATCACATGAATCCTGAAATATGATGCTATATGATTTGATCTAGTGTGCTACTCGAACTTGCAACAAAAAGCCTTAAAGTACAACAAAAATGACTATAGGAATCTTCAACTATTTATTCCACCCTGATACTTCAAAAGATGAAGTATATATAGAAAAAAGTTTACAAAATATCCTAGAATAATTATAGGATTTTCTAAGGAAATAAATATCTTTACAACAAAATAGTGACGCCTGCTTAACAAATCAGCAAGCTGTCCTATTTATCCAAATAGAATAGAAAATTGTTTTGGAATGGGTGCAGATGGCTACCTTGTTGTCCTCTTTGCTGGCACAGATATTTCAAATATGTTTTTAAATATTATCTTCTTTACCTTATACTCTTTCATCTTATACTCTTTACCTCCGATACTGTTTAATCACTTATACTCTTTAACTTCTGTAAAAACTGCCTTACTGCTATAATAAATTATGTTTTGATTGTGAAAAAATCAGCCAACTGTTTCATCCTTTTATCTGTAATTTGACTTTTACAGTAAGTCAGTGAGTGATTTCCAATCTTCATCATTAGGAATTTGTATCTTTTTTAGCTTCCTAAAGTTCTCATCTGCCTCAGTGTATCTAGAAAATGTTGGTTTTATAACAAAAAGGTTTTTTATCTCATGCTGAAGTTAAAACAAGGCTTCAAAACTTCTATGTAAAAACTTCCCTGTAGGAATTCCTTGCCCTTCTATTTTGTTAACTTTCTCTTTGGCATTGTTAGCCACCTATAAAAATTTGTCATATCAAATGGTGGCTACATCTTTTTAGCCTTCAAGAAACAATTCATGTCCAAATTGTGAGTTCTTGAAGTCTTATGATGATAATTACCCTTTGAGTTAATCTTCACTATTGTTTCACTATTAGCCCTCAAGGACCTTGCTATTTACCAAAAGAAAAAAATGTTCATAAGGCTCCATTTTCCGTTCCTTTACTTCATCATTTCACTCTTATGAAATCTCCTTTTTCCATTTATCCCCTCCACAAAATTCCTCTTCCTCCTTTCATTTAACTTCTAAAGCATCAAAATCCATTTTTAACCTTATATCTCTCATTTATTTGGTTTAAATCCCTTCATTTTTCATTTATCGGAACTCTCATTTGGCCTTAAAATCTCTGTTTTAGGCCTAAATAGCTGTCTTTTGCACTGTAAAGAGTTAAGCCCCTGGGGGCTTATATCCTTTAAAACCCTCTGTCTCATATGACTAAGCCCCGCAACCGGGTGCTTAGAAACATAAACCCCCATGCAAAAATCCTTTTCTTTGCTTATATTATATTTCCCGACGTTGTGGTCCCAAACAAATCTGGACTGCTAATCTGTAGAGATCAACGGCCATCAGGCCTCCCTTCCTTTGCCTTTTCGCCTCTTGTCCCTTTTCTCCTTTCAAAATTCTTTGCCTCATCTTTAAATCCTAGCCATTCATTCTCGAGATCCTACGATCGGGACTAAAACCCGATAACCCATTGCACTTGTCCACTACACAACAAAGGAACTGATGCAATCGTCGATCCCACCATACATCCTTCGCGCATCTTTGGATTGATCGCGTTCCACCCACACCATACAATCTCCTGACGATCATCCAACAACTTAAACTCAATATCGCGCAATTTTTTGACCCATTCCACAGTGTGCTACTTCTGCGCGATAAAAATGGTTTTGGAAATCCACGTGTCAATTGATGAATGGAATCGCGTTCCAAAATTTAATACTGCCTACCCCCCCAAATGCTGCACGAAAACCACAGATGGTTTTCCCGAAACTGCTTCTTCCCCAATTTATGCTAAATTCAAAATTCGAAACCTGTTTCGCCTCTGCCAAGGGTTTCTCCATTCTACCACTGCATTTGTCCATCCTCACCACTCCAGACCGCCTCCATAAACCCTCCAACATATTTTTACCACAAATCGAAGGGTTTTATAATAATTTTTTGTGTTTTGCAGGGTTTGATGGTGTGGCTCTATGTATTTCCATAGTCATAGACAGGTGACTAGTTCAGTCCAGAATGGCGATTCTGTGGCTTAAATCAATGAAGGAAGGAACCAGCGGGTTTCCAAATTTAGGTTATCAGTGGATTGCAAGCCCTAATCTTAGATGAAACCCTCAAACTGAAAGAAAACCACCTGTGCCAGTGAAACAAAGTAGTAAAGTGTATCAGAATGAAGAAATTAATGATAAAGGGATTTATGCCTAAGCCTAAAGATCAGGGTTTTTAATCCACAAGTTAAAGAGATTAAGACAGTGTTAAAGAATGAAGACCCGAAGACAAAGATCAAAGTAAGGAAAGAAGATTAAAGATGTTAATCAAAGCTTAAAGGATCAAGGCACAAATAAAATATCAAAGGCCTAATCCACAAATGAAGATCTCCAAAAAAGCCTCGAATTCCACATCACAGGGGCTAATTGAATCCTCAGCCTACCAAAAATTCCACCTTGCGGCCTTCTACCTCAAAGGAATACCTAAATCAAATCTCAGTCAGAAAACATTAAGACCAAAGGCTGCTAAAAATTATTAAAAACAAAAGAAAATATTTCATACTGTTAGTAAAGTTATTGTAAAAGATAAAAAGAGCCTAAAAATTCATTCTTTTCACCCACTAAGCCTAAAAAGAAGAAAACAGAGTTAATGAAACAGAGTTGTAATTCAATGTTTTCCTGCCTTATGCCTTGCATGGTTTTCAAGGCTAGGAGTTGCATTTAGTATGGAATTAATGATATCTAACCCTGGAACTCTTCCACCTCCTCTTTCTTCTATAAATACTTCTGAAGAAGATGAGATGTTGTTGGCTGTTGGACTTTGATGTAATACTTGCTGCTCGGAACTTTCTGTATGTAAATAGTTCTCAGAGGTTGGTGAAGCTCTGTTTGTGATCAAAGAAGTTAGACTGAGAAGAGAAGTTGTTGATGTACCAAAACATTAGACTTGAAGTATGTAACTGGATTGACATCAATATACAAGCTGATTCATAAGATCCTAGTCTATACCATTGGTGATGTACCTCTCATTGTACTTGTTTTCCTTCTTATGTTTTCCATAAAATTGTCCATTTTTCTCTGATAAAGAACAAAAAATATAGAGCTAGGATTTACTTTTAGAAGTACCCTACTCTCACTGATAAGATTTATCTTTATGTTTTCCTCCAATTGTGTATTTAAGAATAATTTAGTACAGTCTAAACCAGTCAAGAAATGTTGGTGAGCCCATGTCTTACTGTTTAAAACTTTAAAACATTGTTCTTGGATGATTTTTTCATTACTTGCTAAGTAGAGTTGGACTAGGAAAGTTTATGGTTTGCCATGTCTTCTAGTTCTTTCTCCCAGGTTGTTTGAAAGTTTCCCTAAGAGTATGCTGAAAGAAAGCCTAGATTTTAATGATATCTTACTTGATCTTAAGCTACAATATGTTCTCTTATATGTTTTCATCCTTTCTGAAAGTAGTCATGGGGATTACTGGATTGTTTGTATGATAAGTTGGCTTTAGTACAAGCTTTTCCAAAGAAGTCTATGGTTAGCCCTGTCCTTTGGCTGGTTTCAAACAGTTACTTAAAGGCTTTTCCTTGTTCAGCAGAGTTAATTAATTCTTGATTGAGTTGTTAGCTTTACTTTGTTCTCAACACTTTTTTTTTTTTTCTAAATAGGACTAATTCTATTAATTATGAAAATACTAGTACAAAACTGCCAGGACTGCTGCTGTGAGAGCCAGACAGTCTGGGTTGATTAACTCTGCTGTCCTTAAGAAGTCGGGGTCGCCCAGAGTGGGAAACCGACCCATTAATCATCAATAGTTGGGCCGCCCATAGGAGGGAAACCGGCCAGAGACTTAAACAAAACATGTAAATATCTTTAAAAACAGAACAAAAAAAATCATTATGCTCAACAAGTGAGCTTCTAAAACAGTAAATCATGATAAAACCAGCAAAGATTGAGCCTAAGGAGTCAGCTCTTGTCCTCAGAGGACAACGGTTCCTCTTCCACCCTGCATGCATATTCATTTCCTGTGCTGCTGTCTTCTTGTCCTTCCTGGCTGTCAGAATGCATGTTCTGGCGCTGATCTTCAGTGCTGACCTCTGCGTGAGGGGAAGGAATGGGGCAAGGATCTAGAGTCGGGGGGGGGGGGGACAGCAGAGAGGGGAATTTCCTCACGGAGGGATACAGTGATGAGGGCAGTGATGATGGAGTCAAAAGAAGTGCAGTGGAAGCGAAGTTCCACATTCTGAGTGGTCTGCCGGATGGTGGAGCCACGAGCCCTGTTGATAGAAGGAGAGGGCTGACCGGGGTGGGCGATAGCAGCTGAGGGAAGGGGATGACAGGGAGGATTAGGAATATTCGGAGGAGGGGAGAGGCCGGGAGGCTCAGAATGAGCAACAGGAGTGTCAGAAGCATCTTTGATGATTTGCGCCCTTCCACGTCCTCTGCCAACTAGGCTACCCCTACCTCTGCCTCTACGTCGGCCACCACGTGAGGAAAGCGGGGGAGTGTGGTCATCTCCGTCCGAGGAGGAGCTGAGTTCAGAGTGGGGCAGAGGAGGAGTGCCAGAAGAGCGCCCTCGACTCACGCCTCGACGAGGCCTCATTCTTTGACGTAATCGGGGCATGGCAAACAGCAAATGACGCAAACGAGGCTCGCCAGAAGGGGGTTCAGGAGAAGGGGAGAGGGCGAAGATGTTACCAGGGTGGCTCTGCCTATGCAGGTAGGCAGAAGAGCTGAAAGGGCAGTGACCAGAGGAACGAAGAGCCTGAGAATTCAAATTGAGAATGGAGGAGGACGGAATACCTGTGAAGGTGGCGCTCGAATAACCAGAAGAGGCACAAGCTCCGCAGCAAGGACTGTTGGAGAAGTGAACGCCCGGCACTGTTTCCAGACAAGCCCAAACACTGCATCGACGCCCTGTATTCGTCTTGCAACTGGAAATTGCCGCACCAGGAGGGCACTCACTTCTGAACGGGAGCAGAATTCTCGAATGGCTTCCGTCTGTCTGCCTCTCTTCCATCGTGAAAGCAAAAACCAAATACACCGCCATAAACCTGAGATTGAAGGAGCAGTTAATACCATTGTGATGCTTCCAAGGCGTATTAATGACGCGAGGACTGTGAACACGCGAGGCCATGTGGGCAGGGCACTCATACAGCCTTGGGAGTTGCGTGGGTGTCGGAGGCCCATTAATACATTCATTCAGCCGCATCCGGCGAGAGGCGGTCCTGGTGCACCAGGGAAATGCAGTTCTGTTGAGTATCTTCATCATGGATGATTGAGAGAGAGCCATGAGTCATCGTGCTGTTATTGTCAATGCCGAAATTGGCTAAGAGATCAGCGATTTTGTTTCCTTCCCTCATAACATGGGTGAAGGATATTGCTCGGTTGTGGTGGAGCCAATCACTTATCTTAGCAATTCGGGCTGCTAATCGCCAACTGTGGGACACCTTGGCCGAATCGGCTCCCCAGAGAAGCTGGTTGGCCATATGGATGAGGATCTGAGAATCCCCCTCTATAATGATGGGAAAGAAATTGTGCTGACGCGCCAGGTTCAAGCCCTGCCAAAGACCTTCAAGTTCCGCTGAATTATTTGTGTCCCAGCCTATAGCTCCAAAGAAGAGGTGCCGAACATCTCCTGTAGAATCTCTAATGATGCCTCCATAGCCTGCTTGCCCCGGATTCCCTTTGGAGGCTCCGTCAAAGTTTAATTTGAAGACTCCTGGAGAGGGGGGAATCCAGTTCGAAGGCGTGCTATTGGTCTTCTTGTTTTGAGTCTTCAGAGTGATTCCCAATTTAAGATTCCAGTTTTGCCAAACGAGGATTTCGCTTTGCGTCTTGGGGAGATCATCTTCTTGCCAAGAGTGAATGGCCAAAGTTTCCTGAAGGTTGCCAGTGAGGGAGAGCCAAATATTGTCCAAAGAGGTGGAATGATTTTTGAAGATACGTTTATTGCGTTCTTTCCAAAGAGTCCAGAAGATCATACCAGGGAGGAGCTGCCAGAGAGTATTGAGGAGGGCTGAATCATAAGGGCGTTTAGGCCAACATCGAAGGATAGAAGTAATGTCCCCTGAGGGCTTTCGTTTCTGGCAGTGAAAGCTGCATTTATTCCAAACAGAATTGGCTAAAGGGCAATGCAGCATAAGGTGTTGAATAGATTCAGGGCTGAGAGCACAGTTGGGGCATCGAGAGGGGCCGTTGAAGCCTCGTTTGACCAGATTGTCCCAAGTGAGAATTCGCTTGTGACTTAAAAGCCAGAGGAATGTGGATATTTTCGGCCAGGTGTGGGGGTTCCAGATCAATTGCCAGAGGGGGTCCCGAGGGAGAGGGGAGGGATGCAGCAGAGAGTAGGCCTCCTTGGTTGTGAACATACCTGTGGTTGTGTGACCCCATCTGAGGATGTCGGGATCTGGAGAGCTTCTGATTTGTCTTCGTTGTAATTCCTGGTCGAGGTCCCTGTATATGTAGTCCTGAGCTTGAGCTGTTATGTGATGCGCTGACTTCCATTGCCTATACCCATTGCTGTCAGTGTCCATCCAATGCTCATGAATCTTCCCTTCTAATCCAGCTCTGGGGTCTCCAAGGCTGTTTAGAGGAAAATTTTCCAAAAGGCTGGATTCTTGTTGCCAGGAATCTGTCCAGAATCTTACTGATTGTCCATTGTGCACTTCCCAGAAGCTATGCTGTTGAATAAGCGCATAGTGCTGCTTAGCAGCATTCCAGATCAAGGAACCCGAGTTGAGAGGGGTTAACCGTACCAGATCTGCAACATTTCTGTTGTTAGCATACTTTGCATTCCAAAGTCGAGCCCAAGGTGTTTGAGGCTTGGAGATCCATCTCCACCAAACTCGAGCTGCCATGACTTCATTGCTGTGCAAGGGGTCTCTTAGGCCAAGACCGCCATCCGCTTTGGGAGTACAGACTATACCCCAATTCACAAGGGCCCATTTGCGGTTGTGCCCAGCGGAACCCCAGAGAAAGCATCGTTGTAGAGTTTTGATCTGTTTGAGGACCCATTTCGGGGCAGCAAGGACAGAAAAGAGATATAGGGGCATAGATTGTAAAGTAGCTTTGATGAGAGTGAGACGACTGGCCATGTTGAGAGCACGGAAGGTCCAAGAAGAGAGACGAGATTCCAATTTCTCCAGGAGCTGGTTCCAAGAAGAGTGCTTGATGGCAGAGTCAGTAAGGGGGGCGCCAAGGTATTTGTCAGGAAGAGTGGCCACAGAAAAACCAAGAATACGGGCAATGTTGACTTGAGTCGGGTGGGGGGTGTGAAAGAAGAAAATCTGAGACTTGGAATCATTTATGGTTAACCCAGAAGCTTGAGAGAAGAGAGAAAGGACATCTTTGAAAGAACGGGCTTCTTGAACCGACGGATGACCAAAGAGCATATTATCATCAACAAATTGTTGATGAGTCGAGGTGGGAGCTCCATGAAAGGCAAGACCACGCAGGTGGCCTAGAGAGGCTTCCTTTTGAATGAGTCTGCCAAGCCCTTCAGCCATAAGAACAAAGAGGAAGGGGGAGAGGGGGTCCCCTTGTCTGATGCCTTTAGTGGGACGGAAAGGGAGGGAGGGAGAACCATTAAGAAGGATGGAAAGGGAGGAAGAGGAGACAAGATTCATGATCCAGCGAACCCACATGCAATCAAATCCAAAAGCGCTTAACATTTGCTGGATATAAGTCCAGTTCAACCTATCAAAAGCTTTGGAAAGATCAATTTTGAGTAGCATACCTGGCTTCTTGCAGACTTTTAGGGAATGAATGATTTCATGAGTGAGGATAATGCCATCCAGAATTTGACTTCCTTCCACATAGCCCGTTTGTTCTGGTGAGATAAGGAGGGGAAGAAGAGGTTTAAGTCTGTTGGCAATGACTTTGGTAATGACTTTGTAGATGACATTGCATAGGGCAATGGGCCTAAATTTCTCAGGCCTGCTGGGCTGCTCCTCCTTTGGTATCAGTGCTACAAAGGTAGTATTGAGGGAGGGCAGGATCCAATGCATTGTTCTAGATTCCTCTACCAGTTGCCAAACCTCTTCTCTGATAAGATTCCAGAAGTGGTGGAAGAAATTGGCCGTGAAGCCATCTGGCCCAGGGGCTTTACCATCCTTGAGTTGTGCCATGGCTGCATCTACTTCCTGAGGGGTGATGGGTCGAAGCAGCATTTGATTATGATCCTCAGTGATTAGTTTGGGAATGAGCTGTGTGATTTGATCAATGGCTGGCTGTCGATTGGCATGTTGCTCCTTTTGAATATCTTTGAAGTAGCCCACCAACTCTCATTCCATATCCTCGTGCCTTTCCATGCGTTCCCCTTGTTGAGTGGTGATGTGGCTGATTCTGTTTTTCATTCGCCTTTGTATGGTCGTGTTGTGGAAGAACTTAGTGTTTCTTTCTCCTTCCTTCAACCAACGGACTCTAGATTTTTGCCTCCAGAGGATTTCCTCCTGCTTATATCTTTCCTCCAGCTTTCGTTGTAGATCATCTTCTTTGGAAGCCAGAGAATCTGTTCTGCCCACATTGATGATCTCCTGCTGCACATCCTTCATCTGTTGTTCCAGATTCCGTTTTTCTGCAAAGATATTGCCAAAGATGTTGTGGTTCCAATCTTTAATGTGCGCTTTGACCCACTTGAGTTTTTGCTGGAATTGGTACATTTTGGAGCCGTTAGGCGGAGCAAATCCTTTCCAGACAGAGTGAACAAGGTCTGAAAAGCAGGGGTGCGAGAGCCAGAAAGCTTCAAACCTAAAAGGCTTTTTGAGGTGAAAGCCTATGCTTTGCCATTGGAGCATTATTGGCCAGTGATCAGAACCTGGGATAGGGAGAATAGTCCCAGTGATGTCTCCACCTACATGGATTGCATTATCCGATAGGAGAAAACGATCCAGTTTGGAAGCTATTTGTTGCCGGCCAGTTCTGCGATTGCTCCATGTGAACAAGCCGTTGCAGAAGGGAACATCCATGAGCCAGTTGCTGCTAATGAAGTCCTTGAAGTGGGCACTGTCTTGGTCCAGTCTAACCCTGCCTCCAGTTTTTTCAGCCAGCCTGGTGATCATGTTGAAATCCCCACCAAGAATCCAGATGGGGTGAGTTCTGTTGGAGTTGAGATGCCCAAGGGTGTTCAGAAGCGCCATTTTACTAGCCAAGTCTTGAGGAAAATACACATTGGACAGATGTCCGTGGATATTGGTGCCTATAGGGTGAAAAGTAGCTTGGATGAGATTATGAGAGGCATGAAAGTTGTCGATCTGGAGGGCCTGAGGATTCCACGCTATTGCAAGACCTCGCGAAGACCCCTCAGCGTCCACAGCCACTGATTTGCTGCCGGGCCAAGCTCTGGTCAAGATGGAGCCCAGCGTTTGACTGTTGCACTTGGTTTCCTGAAGGAAGAGTAAATGGGGATTCTCCTTCTGTATCAAATTTTTTATCATTCTGTACTTTCCAGGACCATTAAGTCCTCGTACATTCCAGGAAATTAAATTCATTGAGAACTATTGGGGAGAGGTTTGAAAAACCTAGTAAGCTTGGGATATTTTCCCGAATCCACCAGAATCTGACCTAGTGCAATGGTGCGCTGCCAGTCAGGGGTTCTTCCTCTTTTCTTGGGTTCTTTCATCACCTTCAAACTGTCCCAACGGCTGCCGGGCTGGATGCCCAATTTCTTGTGTTGTTGTACTTTTGCTAGGACCGCTTCAAGGGAATCAATCTATTTTTGGTTAATTCTATCGAATTCCTTTCTTTCGCATGCTTCTTCAAGACCTGTTAAGTCCAGCTCATCGATGGTTAAGCCATCTGTGTCTTCTTCCATTTGGATTGTTTGTTCAGATTGAATCAGATCTGGGTCTCCTGAGGCTACAGGAGGGGTGGGTTCCTTCAAGAACGAGAGGTTTGGGTCCCATGTAACATGTTTCTGCTTGAGAATGAGGTTTGGGTCAGAGGTTTCAACAGAGGAAGCAGAAGGAGGGGTAGGCGTAGGGAAGACGGGGTTGGGATGAATGGGGGGCGGGATGGAGGGGCCAACATGATTAGGAGGGGCGGGAATGGGGTCAGTAGAGGGGTCTGAGTGGTTAAGCACAGCAAAGCTATTGCTGGTAGATGGGATTGAAGCTGAGGAGCTAGGTTTCTTACCAGCAGCAGGTTTTCTGCTGCCTCTTCTCCTGGGGGCAACTTTAATGAATCCATCCTCCTGAGCTTTGCTTTGCTCCTCCGCTTTTCGGGCTTGGACTGTTAGAGGGCAGTATCTATAAAGGTGTCCATGAGCGTGAAAACGTCTGCATCTAAAGGGCACATATTCATAATCCAGAGGCTGGATCCATTCAAAGTCATCATGAAAAATACTTACCGCATCAGGTAGGGCACTATCCAGGTGCATTTGAACACAGATTCAGGCGTAGGAGGTGTATCTTCGGAGCTTGGTTTCTTCAGCAACTTTTATGAACTCTCCTAGTCCCGATCCAATTGCCTGCAGGGTCTCCTCGTCCCAATATTCAAGCGGTAGTGAGTAGAGTCGGATCCAGACCGGCGCCCAATTGAAGTTTTCCTTGTCAGGGTTGAATCTTTCCACCCAGTTTCTCAGATATAAACCTGCAGAATTGAAAAAGTATGGGCCACCATCCATGACCCTATTCCTGTCTTCTAAGCAGTTGAAAGTAGCAGTAAAGAAGCCCTTTGCTCCGAGTTGCAGTGAGACTGCCCCTTTTGGCTTCCACTTGGACGCTATCCAGCCCTGGAGAGCTTTTTCTGTTGGACAGAACCCTACAAACTTCCCAATGAGGGCATGGTCCCTCATGTACTGAATCCTAGCATTTATTCGATGACTAGGCAGATCTATCTTTGGCCGTTCTGAAGCAATGGGTTTACAAGTGGATGAGGTAACCTGTGGCTCCTCCGTCCTCGCTTCAGGGTTAGATTTCGGTTCTGTCTCAGCTGTCGAGTTGTTGTCAGATTTGTCCTTCATGCAGATTTCTGGCCCAGCGTCGTTTGCAGGGGGAGGCTTGGTGCCTCCCCCCGTCTCTACCTCCATGCGGCAAAGCAGCCGGCGCTACCAGAGATGATCTGCGTAGTCAGAATTGGTGCAGTGCGAGCAGGTTTCCGTGCGTGCTAGGGTTTCGAGTGACCACAGAGGCGAAAACCCTAGGCTTCATTCTTCATCTTCTCACATTGTTCTCAACACCTTAATTTTCCATTCCATCATTTAATCTAAAGAGATCCTTTGTTATAGATGACTTGCCCCTTGGATCACTCTTGAAATTGTTGCACAATTAAAACCTTTTGTAACACCATAGCCCAATGGATTAAGTGTTGTTTCATACCTATCCTATCAGCTGAACCTTGTTTTGATTACTTACACCTTCACCCCTCTGAAACTCTTTCATTTTCATGACTTTCCATCCAATTAAAGATCATACCTGACCAACCAAACAAACAAAAACCCTTGTTCTTAATAACTAGCCTAATATCATACTAAACCTTAAAAGATAAATCAATCTTTGAAACTTACAGAGAGATCCCTCTTTGGATTCAGGAGGGCTAGATCCTAGAATCCCAAAGTGGTTTTTGATGTAGTCTCTGCAGCATTTAGTCTTGCCACTCTACTAAATTACAAAGGCCTAACAGATCGCCCGGGTGCATTGTGCACGTTCAGGCGGCCTGTTTTCTGTTTGCTCCCATGTGGCATCATTCGATCGGTTGCATCGTGTCGTGCCTTGTGATTAGGTCGCCCGACCGGGTGCATTCGGGTCGGGCCGTTTTGTTCGAGGGTGCTTGTATTAGTTTTACTAAGTTGTGACCGCCGGGGTGCCTTGTGCATGTTTGGGCGGCCCGTTTTCCATTTTCTCCCTTATGGCATCATTCGGTCTGGTGCACTGTGTCGCGCCGTGTGAGGGCGCCTGACCGAGCGTGTTCAGGTCGGGCCATTTCGTTCGAGGGCGCCCGTATTAGTTTTGCTAAGTTGTGAACGCTCGGGTGCCTTGTGCACGTTCGGGCGACCGTTTTGCCGTTTGCTCCCATGTGGCATCGTTTGATCAGGCGCGTCCTGTTGTGCCATGTGAGGCCGCCTAACCAGACGCATTTGGGTCAGCCCATTTCATTCGAGGGCGGCGGTATCAGTTTTGCTAAGTTGTGACCACTCGACCGGTGCATTGTGCACGTTCAGGCAACCCATTTTTCGTTTGCTCCCATGTGGCATCATTCAGTCGGGCACGCTGTGTCGCGCCTTGTGATCAGGTCTCCCGACCGGGTGCATTCGAGTCAGGCCGTTTCATTCAAGGGTGCCTGTATCAGTTTTTCTAAGTTGTGACTGCCCGGGTGCCTTGTGCACGTTCGAGCGGCCCATTTTCTGTTTGCTCCCTTTTGGCATCGTTCGGTCGGGCGCGTCGTGTCATGCCATGTGAGTTCATCTGACCGAGCGCGTTTGGGTTGGGCTATTTCGTTCGAGGGCGCCCATATCAGTTTTGTTAAGTTGTAACTGTCGGGTGCCTTGTGCAAGTTTTGGCGGCCCGTTTGCCGTTTTCTCACTTGTGGCATCATTCGGTCGGGCACGCCATGTCAGTTTTGCTAAGTTGTGACCGCCCAGGTGCCTTATGCACGTTCAGGCGGCCCATTTTTCATTTTCTCCCATGTGGCATTGTCTGTTCGGGCGTGCTGTGTCGCGTCATGTGAGGTCGCCCGATCGGGCATGTTCTGGTTGACCCGTTTCGTTCGAGGGCGCCCGTATCAGTTTTGCTAAGTTGTGACCACCCGGGTGCCTTGTGCATGTTTGGGTATCCCGTTTTCTATTTGCTCCCATGTGGCATCATTCAGTCAGACACACCATGTCGTGCCATGTGAGGTCATCCGACCAGGCGCATTCGGGTTGGGCCGTTTCATTCGAGGGAACCCGTATCAGTTTTGTTAAGTTGTGACCACCCGAGTGCCTTGTGCACATTCGGGCGGCCCATTTTCCATTTTCTCCCTTGTGGCATCGGTCGGTCGGGCGCGCCGTGTGAGGGCGCCCGACCAAGCAAGTTCAAGTTGCGTTATTTCGTTTGAGGGTGCTCGTATCATTTTTGCTAAGTTGTGACCGCTCGGGTGCCTTGTGCATGTTTGGGCGGCCCATTTTCCATTTGCTCCCATGTGGCATCTTTCGGTTGGGCGTGTCGTGTCGCGCCATGTGAGGTCGCCCGACCGGGCGCGTTCTGGTTGACCCGTTTCGTTCGAGGGCACCCATATCAGTTTTGCTAAGTTGTGACCGCCTGGGTGCATTGTGCAAGTTCGGGCGGCCCGTTTTCCATTTTTTCCCATGTGGCATCGTTCGGTTGGGTGCGCCGTGTTGCGCCTTGTGATTAGGTCGCCCGACCGGGCGCGTTCGGGTTGGGCCGTTTCGTTCGAGGGCGCCTGTATCAGTTTTACTAAGCTATGATTGCCGGGGTTCCTTGTGCACATTCTAGCGGCCCATTTTCCATTTTCTCCCTTGTGGCATCGTTCGGTCAGGTGTCTCATGTTGCGCCATGCGAGGTAGCCTGACCGGGCGCGTCCAGGTCGGGTCGTTTCGTTTTAGGGCGCCCGTATCAGTTTTGCTAAGTTGTGACCGCCCGGGTGCCTTGTGCACGTTCGGGCGGCTCGTTTTCCGTTTTCTCCCTTGTGGCATTGTTCGGTCGGGCGTGCCGTGTCGCACTGTGGGAGGTCTCCCGACAGAGCGCATTCGGGTTGGGCCATTTCATTCGAGGGTGCTTGTATCAGTTTTTCTAAGTTGTGACCACCCGGGTTCCTTGTGCACATAATTCGGGCGACCTGTTTTCCTTTTGCTCCATTGTGGCATCATTCGGTTGGGCGCACCTAAACCCATTTAACCCCTAAACCCTAAACCTCTAAACCCTTATCCACTAACCCTTAAACCCTTAACCCCTTAAACCCCTAAACCCCTAATGCATTTAACCCCCTAAAACCATAAACCTCTAAACCCTTAACCCCTAACCCCTTAAAACCTATTTCCCAACTAGCCTAACCCATTTAACCCCCTACCCTAACCCTTAACCCCAAAAATTCTTAACTACTAAATCCCCTAACCCCCTAAACCTTTAAACCCCTATAACCCATTTAAACCCCTAAACCCTAAACCTCTAACCCCTTGACCCCTTAACCCCTAACCCCTAGCTAAAATCCTTAACTGCTAGATCCCCTAAGCCCCTAAACCTCTAAATGCATGCCTAACCCATTTAACCTCCTAAACCCTAAACCTATAACCCTTAACCCCTAACCCCTTAAACAATAATTCCCAACCCCCAACCCCCAACCCATTTAACCCCCTAAAACCCTAACCCATTTAACCCCCGAAACCCTAGCCCTATTAACCCATAACGACCCCTAACCCCTAAAATCCTTAACTGCTAAATCCACTAACCCCCTAAACCTCTAAAACTCTAACCCATTTAACCCCCTAAACCCCTTAACCCCTTGATCTGCTAGGGGTCGGTTACCTTAATATTAACGGTGGTGTATTCACACTCCTTCTGAATAACCAATAAAGGGTCAAAGAAATTGACCAATCTGTTGTCAAGTTTTATCTTATCCATCTCTGGGGTAAGCTTCTTTTCAGCTAACTCCACTTCTTTTGATCTCAATTTTTCCAATTGCTTCCTTATCTCATATGATACCTGAGCCTTTGCCTTTCTCTTCCCTTCTAATTCCATAATAGTGTCATAGTGAGGCCAGCCAACTTCTTTGGAAAGCCTTCCTAACAGACAATACTTGTGACCTGGCTGAAGCCTCAACACTTTCAGAGCATCTGGAATGACCATTCTCTTCCCCTAACCCCTAAGCCCCTAATCCATAATCCCTTAACCACTAAATCATTACTCACTTAACCCCTAATTGCGCCTAAATCCCTTAACCCCTAAGCCCCCAATCCCTAATCCCTTAACCACTATCTCATAATTAATATTCCCCTAACCCCTAAATGCCCTTAAATCTGCCCTAACCCCTAACCCCCAAATCCCTAACCGTTTAACCCCCAAATACCTAACCATTTGATGGATCTAGGACTTGCACTGTTCTCAGGATTTTCCCATTTCCCTGGAGTCATCTCCTAGGACACATTTGACAAAGATCAAAGCCCCTTGTAATACTTCAGATCTTTTATAAATATCTTTACAAAACCTAAGATGGAATAACACTTCTTCCTTGAGTTAAATAAGTGTTGGGCACAACATGATCTATCTTGCTACAGCCCTAGGATCCTCCCAAAAGTCACCAAACAGACCCTTAAAGGGCTGTGGCACACATCAAGAGGCCTCCTACCTTGCCACACTGCACTCTAGCTTCCCTCTATTAAAACATATTATCAGATACTAATCATGCCTATTCTATGATGAAACATTTGGTATATAGGTAAAAAAGAGAATTCTCCACAAATATATTTGAGTCCAACCTAACTTTAATGATGGTGATATATTTGAATTGCATCTTAAACTAGCACATGCTGCAAAATTAGTGGAAAAGGTGAAATTATAGAGTGTCATCCCATTATGTTGCATCTAATTGAACAGTTTCAACGACTCCTCACAAAGACCATTGTGAGCATATTATTCATCACAGAGAAGACCTTAACATGCTAATACTTCAACATAGCTGACATTTCTATATTTGACCCCTGAGCAACATAGCTGACATTTCTATATCAAACCTCCTAGCATCAAATTGTTTAAATATAGATAATTCACTAGTGTTAACCATATGCCAAAAAAAAGGGTAACACAGGCTCCAACTAATTAGATATGTTCTCAATATGCAAGGATATTTACTGAGCGTGTTACATGAATAGAAAACCTTGCATATTGAGCGTGTTACATGAATAAACAACTCTTATGATTCTTGATCATGGTTGCAAATGCAATATTTAAAACACAACATAATTTAATAGTGTAAAGTTTAAAACTCCTTTTAATAAAGCATGATGATTTAGTAGGGTAGAAGGATTACTATATGCAAAAATCAATGCATTATTTACTCATATCATTTTAATTTCTTCTCAAAAAGATATGTTTTATTTTTTTGATTGTAAATATTTTTAAACAATCAAAATAAACAAACATTTAATTATTTAGAAATTATTTTAATTATTTAAAAAGTATTATAATTATTAAAATATATATATTTTTAAATTAATTTGAGTGGCCTTAAAAAAAAACACACAGGTTTCATTTCAAAATGTCAAAAAATTTCAAATATCAAAAGTTTTAATTTCCCTCGTTCATTTCCCTCCAGTTGCATGGTTTGTCCAAGGAAGGAGGGAGGATGCAGCCATATTGTCACCGGTTTTGAGGAAGGATGCAGCCATACTATTGCAGGTTTGGAGGAAGGATGCGAGAGGTTTGTGCCCCGAGCCGTGCTCATGGATCTGGAGCCTGGCACCATGGAAAGTGTGAGGATCTCTGCATTTCTCTCAACTCCACAACTCCAAAAACAGGTACTATTATTCTTCAATACAACAATAATTTTTGCAGGTTGGCGTTTTAGCTTTTTCAGGATCTTGTCTCATGGGTCTGCTTGTAATTTTTTCTATTGGGACTGCCTTTGGTGGTACACTCAGAGCATTAATAAAATGAAAATATGTGGATTTTTGGAGTCTATACCCATTTTGGTTATCAGTGTTGGGGTTTCCATGTTTTGGCCAGATTGGCAAGACCAAAAGTTGAGACAACATCAGAACCACTTTTGGGCCCTAGGATCTAGCCCTCCTGGACCCAGAGAGGGATCTATCCATTAAAGAAAAGAATGATGTATCTTTGAAAGCTCAAAATGAGATGTTAGGCTAGTTATGAAGCACAAAGGGGATTTCAAATGATTTGGTTGGTTGGTTGCTGGGTTGGTCATGAGATCATAGACTAAGAAAGTAGTGGGAGAAAAGGAACAAAGCAGCAGGAAGCTTCAGCAAAAGGGATAGGTCAAGAAAGTGCCATCCATTGGGCTATGGGGTCATGAAAGGAAATTACATGAAACAACTAGCCAAGGCTTCCACAGGGCAAGTCATCTACACTAAAGGATCTTTTAGATAGATGATGGGATGGAAAATTAAGGATTGAAGGTGAGAGAAGGAAAACAACCAAGTTTCTGTCTATAGATCAGGTCAGAGGTCATTTAACTCCAGAACTGCTTGGACATACTCAGAGGCAGCTCTCAAAGAGGGACAAAGGGGCTGCTTATAGATTGGACCAGAGGTCATTTAACTCCAGGTCTACTTTAGCAACTCCAAGGGGAAAACATAGATAAGATTAACAAAGGGATCTTAGAAAGGCCAGCTAGTCACGCAAGGATCCTAGTGGATAGGGCTAACTCTAATCCCCAATGTTCCCAAACCTTCCAGCTTAAACCTCAACAAGAACATCTAAGAACTGATCCATCCAATTCATACATCAGAGAGCAGGCAATGACATCCACTACGCTGGTTAAATTGACTGAAAGCAATCCTTAGATAACACATTTCAGAAGAGAAACATTAAAAGTAGGGAGAGTAGGAACATAGGGCACCTATCAAGGGTGAATCCTATGTTACACCTCTGTTGCCTACCAGAAGAACATGAAACAATATGAAAATGTGAATAACAGAGTTAAGAAAGACATCACCAATAGTAATAGACCAGGATCCTATGAAATGTGCTTTGGTTAATTGATGCAAAACCAGTCAAGTACAATAAGCTCAATGGCTAATACAATCCAAACTTTCTCCTCCCAGCCTATTACATACAAACTACTCTATAACTCCCTCCCAAGACTGTTCTAATAGTCAACCTGAATCCCTCTAACAGCAACAGCCGAGCAAGAGAACAACAACCTTTACAATGTGTTCTTCTGGATTCTTATAGGAAAAATAGAGCAGAAGAGGGTAGGTGAAGAATTAAATGAATAATTAACGCTTAGAAGAGGAGGAAGGCCACAACCCATTCTACTTTAAATTTGTGCAATTACTTCTGGTACTATGGCTGCAGAACTACTGCCATTCTCTGTTGATTGGACAAACTAGTGAAATAATGCTGCTAGGGTATCCATACTGTGTAACAAATGCTTCTTGATGATGTAGGACTACTGAAAGGGCGTAGATCTTCATTCGAGGCACAATGTAGACTGAAAAATGATGTGTACCATGTCCTTTCATGAGAGAATGCTCTGCTGATATGGAAAACCTGATAATATTATCTCTCTGTGCATAGGACCATCCAAGATATCCATGGGGTCTTCCAAATCTGTACCGTTTCCTTCTAGAAATCCTTGCAGAAGTCTCCTATTATTGCCTCGATCTCTCTGCTGTTCCTGTGTTGTCTTTGTCTATGAATTTCAAGCTTCAATGGCGCCGGAGGGTTGGTAGAGTTTTAAAATATGTCTTTTGATGAATTAATGGTGCAAGCAACACTCTAGACGCTTCCTGTAACATTAAGCTCTGAATATAACCTCTGCACCTGGTCTTCATTGATCCCTCTGTCACTGTGACAGAGATCGCGGATCATGGCGGCCATTTACTGTTGAAAACCCTGCAACAACCCAATATCTGTGAAGAAAAAAATGGATGGGAAATGGATGATGTGGACGGATGGAGGAGATGGCCATGCAGGAGTGATGGAGGTGAAAATCATAGAGGAAATGGTGAGAATCGCTCTGGCGGGGGTTGACGGTTTGCAGAGCGAATATACGTGGAAAACAAATGAAAACACATTAAAAAACACAAAACAAACCGATTATACGTAATGGAATGGGCGCACGTACGGAGGGTGCACGTGGGGTGACGTGGCGTACGGTGAAGACACATGGATGGATGGTGTGGAGACCGGGGCGACGGTGGAATGGTCAACAGTGAGCAGACGGATCTGGACCGTTGATCGTGGCCGAGATCAACGGCAGAGGACGACGGATGGCGGGCCATGGTGTGAGCTATCGCGCAAGCAACTTCATTATACTTCATGCATCTTGAGCGGGCGATGGCCGTTGGATGGCCCATCCCAGATCGGACGGTCTACAGCGATTTCACTGGGCGTCCATGTCTGAAGGATAATGCGCAGGGGATGGAGTTAACGGGCATGAAGTGTGGTTTCAAAATCGTACAGGAGGATAGGTGGCGATAGGTGAGTGGAATTGCTGGCCTCCAGGGAAAAACCACCAAGCACACGAGGGTGGTGCAGAATAAACCGGCAGTTTGTGAACAGTGAAAGTGGGGAGTGGGACCACTGAGGCGGGTGGGTTTCGCACCTTTAGATATGGAACAAATCGACGGTGGAAAACGCGCCCGAAGCGCTCTGGCTCTGAACCGTTGATTTGCGGATTTAAATGGATGGTGGAGATGGACTGCGGAGGGCCAAGGTGTACGAGCATGGAAATTTTGGAGCGACCCCCCGTAGTGAATAAAAACCGTTCGATCAAGTTTTCCCACATCCCGAGGAGTCAACTGCGGGGGTTCCATGGTTTGACTCTACAGACAGAGAAAAACCCCCGCAAGGAAAAGCTTTGGTCATGGCGTTAGGCTATATGGAGCGGAAAGGCGCGGGGCTAGTGGAGAAGGGGGCTTAGGCCTATTATAAGGTTGGGAGTGGGTTTTTAACCCATTTCTAATGTATTTTGAGGCCCAAAGGGTAACGATAGGGAGATGGAGGGGGAAAATGGGGAAACAAAGGGTGTGGGAAAAATTTGAAGGGGATTTTGGAGGGGTTTAGAGGGTTGATAGGGGGAAATAGAGGGGAGCAGAGACACTTTGACAGAAGGAGAAAAAAGGGAAAAGGAACATTTTGCAGGGGTACAAGGGGTAAATGAAGGCTTTGAGCTAGGGAAACAGCAGAGGGGATTTGTATAAGGCAAAGCACATAGAGACCTCAAGGATGATGTGTCTTCAAGGGAGATGCATTCCTTGAAGGTCTCCAAAATGACATAGCCCCCCAGCTTGCTTGTCAAGAATTTCATAGGGGGGGGCTAACAGTGGCTCCACATGGGGATGGCTTCTTCTTGAAGGAGGCAAGACACCAGAAATGATCTTTGGAGTAGGCCAGTTGCTTGCTGCTTGGCACATCCCTTTCTTTGATCAGCTGCCACAATATGAACATGTTACATCAGCAGAAACATTCTTCCCAATCAGTCTACCTACCCACACTACAATCCTAGCATTTTTTTCTTTCCTTAGGGTGCATTTGAGCTAGCAAACCCTTCACATTTTATTTTGAAAGAACAAAAACAAACCTATTCTAAATCTACCCTTATTTCTCCATGAGGCCAGATTAAACTATTGGCCTCATCTATTTCTCTACCTAATCTACTACCTGTTGGGATTAAATTGTCCAACAGGTTTCTTCTCCTACATTCTAAGACAGGAATTGAAACAACTAACTACATGCTCATAGACTGAGCCTTATTGAGCTTTCCTACCTACCCTAATTTACTGAAATATTTACAGGTCTAGCTTACAAACACTGTCTTCCAATGTAACCAGTCCATCAAATGATCCCATGGCTGGTCCTTCTTGCTCAATTCCTTGAGCACGCTAGATAGGCAGGGCAGCTCCCACTCTTCTTGTTCCATAACAGCAGCCTTGAAAAATGTTCTCTCTATTTGCAACATGCTGCTCAAAAATACCCTTGATCCTTCTTCAAATGTATGCAGGAAATGTGCATAAGGATCATGAAAAGATACCTGGCTATGAATATTTGACAGGCTGGCTTCGACCAGGATTTCTCCTCCTTCCACTGGGTCAAGAATAAGACTCTCTTGGGAAAGAGAATCTTCTTCATCTTCTTCATTTTATGAACTGGAGGACTCATCATAGACTGCAGTTGTGTCCTCCTGGAGCTCTGATACATTCTGATCTAGTGGGCTGAGCTATGTGAAAAGATCACTATATTCTAGAGCAAGGTTTTGGTCCATTTCTTTCTCTTCTTCAAGAGAAGGCTCCTTGCTTACATTCTGCTCCGGAATCTCTTCTTTCCTCCCTGCCTTCTCGAAAGAACAACCACCGGTTTAGCCTCACTGATGATGTGTGGAAGAGCATAATGAAGATTCAAATAATCTTCACCTGCCATTATGCTGTCGTGGCCCTCGCCATCAGTGTCATAAATAGGCGGACTTGACCAAGTCAACCATTCTGGACGCTCAGCAGGTCTTTCTTCATCCTGATCCACAGAGGAGTCTTCTGAATCTGAATCATTAAACTCATAAAGTATTCGAACAGAGTGTGTCAGAAGGCGTAATATCTCGAGGTGTGAGCTCGTTAATTCAACATTCTTCAATCTCTTCTTCTATCAAAAGAGTTTAACATCATCTGCATTCATATTAGCCATGTACATCTTCAGCACTTCACCAAACGTTTCTGTTAATTCAATTAATTGATCGCACAAAGCATCATACTTTGTATCTTTGTCCATGTTTGGATTCATGCTTTTGCAAAGAAGGCTACTGCTTCTCCTCAACCAGTTCAGTGTCCTTCACTAGTGGAGTCATTTGGTCTTTGGATCATAGGGAGTGTGGAGTCACCAGGTGGATGAATTTGTTTGTTTGAAGCAGGCTGCTATCCACCATCAGCAATTAGGTAATGTCACTTTTCAAGAATAACCTCAAAACACAACAAACTCCAACCAGAGATTGACCGGGAGGGCGTTTACCAGATATGTCACCTCCGAAGAGGGTGAGATCCGGAGGCTACCTGGCCCTTTCCAGGCTCTGTCTAAGAGTATGAGGCACGCAACGAATGGAGGCTGATTCAAGAAAGGGATGACTTTCTGCCAATCTAACCAGAGATTTGTGGGTTTGAATGCCTAGGGATGTTCAAAGTGTAATGCACTCAGTCCCCAGTGGAGTCGCCATTATGTTGGGGTTCCCATGTTTTGGCCAGATTGGCAAGACCAAAAGATGAGACAACATCAAAACCACTTTTGGGCCCTAGGATCTAGCCCTCCTGGACCCCGAGAGGTATCTCTCCATGAAGCAAAGAATGATATGTCTTTGAGAGCTCAAAATGAGATGTTAGGCTAGGTATGAAGCACAAAGGGGGGTTTTAAATGATTTGGTTGGTTGGTTGTTGGGTTGAGTCATGAGATCAGAGGCTGAGAAAGTAATGGGAGAGAAGGAACAAAGCAACAGGATGTTTCAACATAGGGGATAGGCCAAGACAGTGCCATCCATTGGGCTATGGAGTCATGAAAGGAAATTACTTGCATCCACTAGCCAAGGCTTTCGAAGGGCAAGTCATCTACACTAAAGGATCTTTTAGATAGATGATGGGATGGAACATTAAGGATTGAAGGTGAGAGAAGGAAAAACCAAGTTTTTGTCTATAGATCGTGCCTGAGGTCATTTAACCCGCACCTACTGGACATACTCGTAGGCAGCTCTCAAAGGAGGACAAAGGGGTGCTTATAGATCGGACCAGAGGTCATTTAACTCCAAAGTCCCGCTTTAGCACTCCAAGGGGAAAACAAAGATAAGATTAACAAAGGGATCTTAGAAAGGCCGTGGAAGTTGCGCAAGGATCCTAGTGGACAGGGCTAACTCTAATCCCCGTGTTCCCAAACCTCTCCTGCCTAAACTCAACAAGAACATCTAAGAACCGATACATCCAATCTATACATCGTAGGTTATTCTATGACATCCACTTAGGATCCTCTGTTGACTGAAATAAATCCTTAAATGACACATTTCAGAAGAGAAACATTAAAAGTAGGGAGAGCAGGAACATAGGGCACCTATCAAGGGTGAATCCTATGTTACACTTCTGTTGCCTACCAAAAGAACATGAAATAGTATGAAAATGTAAATAACAGAGTTAAGAAAGACATCACCAATAGTAATAGACCAGGATCATGTGAAATGTGCTTTGATTAATTAATGCAAAACCAGTCATGTACAATAAGCTCAATGGCTAATACAATCCAAACTTCCTTCTCCCATCCTATTACATACAAACTACTCTGTAACCCCCTCCCAAGACTGTTCTAATAGTCAAACTGACTCCCTCTAACAGCAACAGCCGAACAACTGAACAACCCCCTTTTACAATATGTTCTTCTGGATTCTTATAGGAGAAAACCGAGCAGAAGATGGTAGGTGAAGAATTAAATGAATAATTAATGCTCAGAAGAGGAGGAAGGCCGCAACCCATTCTGCTTTAAATCTGTGCAATTACTTCTGGTACTCTGGCTGCAGAACTACTGCCATTCTCTGTTGACTGGACAAACTGGTGAAATAATGATGCTAGGGTATCCATACTGTGTAAAAAATGCTTCTTGATGATGTAGGACTGCTGAAAGGGTGTAGATCTTCATTCGAGGCACAATGTAGACTGAAAAATGATGTGTACCGTGTCCTTTCATGGGAGAACGCTTTGCTGATATGGAAAACCTGATAATATTATCTCTCTGTGCGTAGGACCGTCCAAGATATCCACGAGGTCTTCCAAATTGTACTTTTGCCTTCTAAAAGTCCCTGCAGAAGTCTTCTATTTATTGCCTCAAGCTCTCTACTATTCCTGTGATGTCTCTGTCTGTGAATTTTGAGCTTCAATGGCGTCGGAGGGTTGGTAGAGTTTAAACTCTGTCCATTGATAAATTTATGGCACAAGAAGCCCTCAGACGCTTCATGTAACATCAGGCTCTAAATACAGCCTCTGCTCATGGTCTTCATTGATGCTTCTGTCGTTGTAACAGAGATCGCGCATCATGGCGGTCATTTACCGTTGAAAACCCTGCAACAACACAATATCTGTGAAGAAGACAATGGATGGGGCGATGGGTGCAGCGGGATGATGAGGGTGGACGCGCAGATTGGTGACATGGCAAAATGATGCGGGGTTACGGTGAAATATGCATGGCGTGGAGAAAGGAGGCGGAATGCAGTCGCAGGCGAAATTTCAACGAAAAATATTGAAAATGGCCCTTTTGGATGAATCAAAATGAATGGATGGGGAGATTGTACGGAGGGTACGCATGGGGATGACCTGGCATACGGTGAAGACACATGGATGGATGATGTGGAGGCTGGGGCGACGGTGGAAAGGTCAATAGCGGCCAGACGGATCTGGACCGTTGATCATGGCGGAGATCAACAGCGGAGGACGACGGACGGCGGGCCATGGCGTGAGCTATCGCACATGCAGCTTCATTAGACTTCGTGCATCTTGAGCAGGCGATGGCCGTTGGATGGCCCGTCCCAGATCGGACGGTCTACAGCGATTTCGCTGGGTGTCCGTGTCCGAAGGATAACGCGCGGGGGATGGAGTTAACGGGCAGGAACGGTGGTTTCAAAATCGTAAAGGAGGACAGGTGGCGAAAGGTGAGTGGAATCGCTGGCCTCTGGGGAAAAACCACCAAGCGCACGAGGGTGGTGCGGAATAAACCGGCGGTTTATGAACAATGCAGCGGGGACCACAGGGTGGATGGGCTCCGCTCCGTCGATCTGTCGGGCGAATGGACGGCGGAGATGCAATCTAGGATTTGAACGTGGAAAACGACGGAGGCAGCGGGGTCAAAGAGGATCGTCCGATCAATCAAGATTGACGGTCAGGAACGCCCCCGAAATGAATGGATCGTGAGTCGTTGATCTGCGGGATAAAAACGGACGGTGGGGATGGACTGCGGGGGGCCAAGGTGTACGAGCACGGGAATTTTGGAGCGACCCCCCATAGTGAATAACAACCGTTGATTTGAGTCGTCCCATATCCCGAGGAGTCAACTGCGGGGGCTCCATGGTTTGACTCTACGGACAGAGAAAAACCCCCGCAGGGAAAAATCCTTGGTCACGGCGCCAGGCTATATGGAGCGGAAAGGCGCTGGGCTAGCGGAGAAGGGGGCTTAGGCCTATTATAAGATCGAAAGTGGGTTTTTATGCCATTTCTAATGTATTTTGAGGCCTCCGAAGGGTAACGATAGGAAGATGGAGGGGGAATTTGGGAAAACAAGGGTGTAGGGATTTTTAGAGGGGATTTAGGGGGGTTAATAGGGGGAAATAGAAGGGAGCAGAGACACTTTGACAGAAGGATAAAAAAGGGAGAAGGGACATTTTGCAGGGGTACAAGGGGTAAATGAAGGCTTTGAGCTAGGGAAATAGCAGAGGGGGTTTGGATAAGGTAAAGCACAGAGAGACCTCAAGGATGATGCGTCTTCAAGGGAGATGCATTCCTTGAAGGTCTCCAAAATGACATAGCCCCCATCTTGCTTGTCAAGAATTTCATAGGGGGGCTAATATGTGTGATCACCAAGAATTAAGGAATTACAAGAAAATTCCAGAATTGCAGATTTTTTTAAAACCAAGTGCTTTGGGCAGCAACATTTGTTTAAAAAAAAGAATTCAGATTTTTCCTCCCCTTGCACTTTTTTCCACTTCCCTGTCACATAGCACTCCTCCATTATTACATTAATTTTTCCCTCCGACCCCCTTATACTTATTTCCCTCCTATTGAAATTACTCTCACCTCACAAATTTCCTCACCACCTATCCCCTCACCCTTGGCCTCCCCACGACCCCCATTGCCTCCCCAACCTCACTTCTTCTCCACCTCAAGCCCTCCCCTCTCGCACTTACCCTCACCCCCTCCTCACCACCCTCCTCGCTCCACCCGACCCCCTCGACCGACCCCTCTACCCGCACTCCCCTTCCCTCGCCCTTCCCCGACACCTACACACTCCCCTAGGCCCCTCCCGCGGCCATTCCTCCCCGACCACCCTTCCTCCCTCCACCTTTCGCCTCCCTCGACGTCCATCTTCCCCGCTCACACACCCTTCCCCGCCTCCCTACTCACGCCCTTTCCCCTTATCACTCCACCCACTCCCCGACCCTCTCCCCGTCGCCTTCCCCACTCCCGTTCCCACCCTTCTCCATCTGCCTCGACCGTCCACCCTACTGCGGCCCTTTCGCCGTCTGCCGCCACCCTCCCTCAGCCCTCCCGCCGTCAACCTCCCCCCCCCCCCAAACCCCCCTGCCTTCCGAAGCCACCCCGTTGTCCGCCTTCCCCTTCCGCCGTCACCCCACCTTCCCCCACTTCTGCCCTGTCGTCTCCCTGTCACCATTAGCAGTGAAACATAAATTTAAAAAAAAAAAAAAAATTATAACAGTACGACCTTTCGCGAGTAGACGTCATTTAAAAACATTGACAATTTATATATATATATATATATATATATATATAGAAAACAGACTAGCGGAAGGATTTTTTTTCAGAATCAGACGAAATTTTTTTAGTTATATATATATATATATATATATATATATATATAATTTACATTTAATAAATATATATTATATATTTATATATAATTTATATAATAGTTATATAATAACCAAAAAAATTATCTAATTATTATTATTTAAAAAAAATATATATATATATATATACAGCTTTGAGGACAAAGCTTTTAAGGAAAAGGGGATAAGCCCTAATTACGAGTATGAGTATGACGTCATCAATGTCGATGGTCGATTTCCAAAAAAAATTGCTAGATCTTGAGAAACAGATCAATAATAATTCCGAAGACATTGGCAAAAGATTAGTTGGTCTCGAAGGTACAGTTGCAGCAAACTCCAACGATATAAAAAAGGTTCAAGATATGACGAATTGAATAGAAAGACAAATGTGGCTAAATCATACGAGGCCACAGAAATCTTAGCGAAGCAATGAAAAAGATGACAAAGCTCTTCGATAAGATAAATGATAAGATAGATAAGATAAGTTGGACACAAAAACCAATATTCCCGAATGTTGAACATAATCAATTGAACAATTCAGCTAATTCAGATCATAATCATGAATATAACATGTTTGAATTAGAGCAATTAAATGAGGTTGAATTGGAAATCAGCTCACATGAAAGCTATAGTGTTGAAATACCTAGAAGCAGAGACTCTGAAATCAACCATGAAAGATATAGAGCTGAAAAACCAAGAGAAGAAAATGCAACTCAATCCACTAATAAAGCCAGTAATGCAGCAACAGAAGTTATTGAGAACTTTTATATAAATGAAAATCCAATGGCAGAAAAAGAAACAATGTTGGTGAAGGAGCCACATAAAGAAATCAACATGACTGCTATCACAGATGCAACAATAGACATAGTCGTTGAAAATGAAAGAAACCATGAAAATACAGATGCTTATAAACAGCAAAATGTTTCATCCCCAGATTTGAAAGAAAAATGGGAAGAGACAAACACAGTTGAAGCCACTGATACAGCACCAGAAGTTGTTGAGGCCTTTGGTGATGAAGTAGATATGGTTGTTAAGAAGGGAACGTTTGATGATGAGAAGAAGTTGCATAGGACGATAATTGTTGGTTAACTTACCTCTAAATCTAAAAAGGAACCACGAAGAATCACCAGCAGTGCAAGGAATAGTTCAAACACACGCAAAAGTATTTCAAGACCTGCCAATGAAAATGTCTCCTAATAGGGAAATCAAACATCCAATAGAAGTCAAGATAGGATCTGACCCTATCAATATCAAATCTTGTCGCTATCCACATCACCAAAAGATTGAACTCGAGAAGATGCTCCACAATCTTTTTAAAATGTGGGAAGCAAGAGCTCGCCACTCGAGAAACCCAGGCATTCGTCAACGTTGTCCATCATTATGTATGCTTTGAGGACAAAGCATCTTTAAGAGAGCGGCAATGTTATGTATATTTTATTAATTATTACTTAAATATAGTTATTTTAGGTTTATTAATGTGGAAGGGCATGATCAACGATCATGCCTCTTCGTCAAGGGGCACCGTAGGGCTATATTTAAAGCCTTGGTGATCCCCACTTGTAATCATCTCATCTTTTATCAATAATAATATATACTTATCAAGTTTACTAGAATTTTTACACCTTAATAAAAATAAATTTATTGAAGCCATATCAATAAGTAGTCTCTGCAAATCTAACCATCCACATGTATCACAATGTTAGAACTCAAATAAATCAATGTTGGAACGATTTGAGTTTTATTTTTAAAACGCTCTTTTCCCATGACTTAAAGGGTTGACATCCCTTGCATCCCATGGTTGTTGTGAATATCCAATGTGAATATTGTAATATTTTTAATTTCAACTTGTAAACCACAATAAATGAACCACTCATATATTCTTTGAAATCAAAGAATTGTCAAGCATATTAAGTTTCAAACTACTCATTGCCTAAGTTTTTCATGTTATTCCAATGCAATGTTCATCCTCCATGTTACACCTACCCCTAGTCATCTAACCATGTATAATTAGATGGATCGAAATACACCATGTAAGACCAATTTTACCATAGTAAAATTTCTTTCACTAAGAAATAATTTAATAAACCATAGTTTATTAAGTTATTTATGGTCCAAAATAGAAAATCCAATGAGGAATAATTAAATAAATCCTTATTTATTTGATTTTTCTCTAGGAATAATTAATTAAACCTCTGTTTAATTATATTCCTGGTCATATTTAACCCAATTAATGAGAAATAATTAGATAAACAATTATTTCACTTATTATTCTCTAGGAATAATTAATTAAATCATTATTTAATTAATATTCCTTGTTAAATTTGACTAAATCATTTAGGAATAATAAAACAAATCACTATTTTTTTTAATTATTCCTTGATCCCATCCTCGAAATGATAAATAAATATTGTATTTCTTTATTATTTTTAAATAAAGGGATTTAACCAATTTAAATTCCTTTTCCCTCCAACAAAATATAATAAAATATTCCAAGCAGTTAGATCTAGATTTTGGTTAATAATATTTTATTATGCACCATTATCAAGGCTAACTCAATATTTTGTTATAAATAGAAGGGTTTTCCATACATTTCTTACCTTTGATCCTTTTATCTTGGTCAAACTTTGATACTCTCATTATTGTCTATCTTTGATTCATTTTTATTTTCTTTTGCTTATTAAGCTTCCTTTGAGTTCTACATGTCTTGGGTATTCTACAACCATTGAGAGAGAAACTTTGAAGTTGAAGTGTTTGAGGACAGCCAAGAACCCATCCCATTAAGGGGGACTCTCTATGTTCCCTTCCCAGGTATTACATAATACAAAAAATTATTTAAATTTTTTTTCTTGTCCATTGGATATTTTTGAGAAACTCTTATTTCATTTTGTTGTTTAGCTGCTTTATTTGCATAGATTTGGGTTTATTTTTCATTTTTTTTTAATGTTTATTGCAGATCTAAGAAGTTGAATAGCCACTTTTTTTGTTAGGGTTGTTTTTCATGTATAGCTAAAGTGATCTCTTTTTGTACACTTGCATTAAGATTTCATACTAACAGTTGGCGACTCCACAAGGCTTTATTCAGATTTTCCTATGTGGCCATCTGCTTTAGTACCTAGGTTTTTTAATTCATATTTCTTCTTTAGCTTCTGAATGTTGTATTTTACCTTTTATGCCCTAAAATATTAAAAAATATAACTTCTGCATGTTTCTAGGTGCTTTCCGCAAGTAACAGGTATCAGCCACGACACAGAAGGAAAAAAATTTCCGCAACCCGCCGCCGAGACTCTCGAAAGTATTGCTCGCACTTTTCAGCCCCAAACCTGCAAATTTAGGGCTCAGATAACAGCTTTCAAGCCAAAAACTGTGAGTTCACTAGCGAGCATGTCAAAACCTGTGAGCTCCAGTTTTTTGTTGGGTTTATTCTGTAATTTTCAGGGTTTGCCGCAAGTACTGTTCAGGGTTGATTGACCTCTGTCTCCACCCGTCTTAGGTCTGGATATGCTCAATTTTTCTTTTACATGGGAACAAGCCCTTTATGGCTTCTTCAGCACAACAGCACAAG